>JAGFPH010000318.1:115720-128366 GCA_018207615.1 Philaenus spumarius
AAATCACGATTTCTCTAAAACTACTGAACGGATTGGAATGAAATTTGGTATGTAGCTTCCTCTAGAGCCATAAGAAAGGGTTTCAAAAAATGTTAAACCTTAAGGGTGATTTGGGGGTTGAAGTTACTAAAAAAAAACCACCAAACGGATTGAATTGAAATTTAGTATGTAGCTTCCTCTAGGGCAATAGGTACTCTTTAAGAAAGGTTTTAAAAAAATTCAACATTTTAGGGGGTATGGGGGGTCAAAGTTGCTAAAAAAAACCACCGAACGGATTGGAATAACATTTGGTATGTAGCTACCTTTAGGACCTTAAGTGATCGGTAAGAAAGGTTTTAAAAAAATTCGAGATTTGAGGGGAGGTTTGGGGAAGTCATAGTTACTAAGAAAAATCACCGAACGGATTGGAATGAAATTTGGTATGTAGCTACCTCTAGGACCCTAGGTGCTCGGTAAGAAAGATTTTTAAAAAATTCTAAATTTTAGGGCGGTTTGGGGGTCAAAGCTACTAAAAAACCCCATATGAAATACGTAATGTAATAAATTTATTGATATAATATATTTTTTGTTAACATAGGCTACATTTAACTTTGATTTGTCTATCCGTGCAAAGCCGGATCGGGTCAGCTAGTAAATCATAAACAAAAGTCTATTCCAAAAAGTATATAACTTATTGTGTGCATTTTGAGAAAAATTTAAATAACCTGTGGTGTTAGTGATACTTATGTGCTTTACAGAGAAACTATATCAGTTCCATATTTTTGTAAAAAAGTTAGTTATGTTTCCTGTTTCTGCTTAGTGGATCACAATATAATACAATCACTAATAATACGCTCCCTAAAATGGTTTACATTTACATTAAATACCAAAATACAAGTACTAACTACGTTGAGTACATTTAATCTACTCGGTCTTTTAAGTTTCAGTGACAATTTTGGATACTAAACATATATTTTAATTGTATTTTACTGAGAAAGTTATATTTGAAATATTTTGTTGTACAGTGACAATTTCTTGCAGACAATATAAAAATGCTACAAAGTTCAAAGTGAAAATGTTTATCACTGACATGCATGCTAATAAAATGGGTATTTTCAAAGTCCCTAAAAAGTTTATTTTAAGTAAAAAATGCTAGGTGAGTAGAAACATGCCCTCTAATTCTAACCCACTAATACTCCTTCATAGCAATAAATTTGTTTTTACAAAAAAAGTTATACATCTATAGCCTATTTTTTCTGTTAGTAAGAAAACTCTAAATTTAAATTTAAATTTCAAAAAATGTGTTTCTATTATTCAATTATTCAACTTAAAACATTCACAGTTTGAAAAAGTCAGATTTATGTTTAAATGAGTATAGGTATATTTTAAATTTAATTTGAAATCTTTAATATCTTCTTAAACTAAAATAGACATTTTTAACATTGTAATTAGGAACGTTAATATATTTATTTTACTAAAGTAACTTTAATTAAATACAAATCGTAGACACTTAAATGCAATACAGATGATAGTCGTCATTATGTACGTGTTAAAATCATAGTATGCAATCATTCAAATGTTTCCAGAAGTAAATGAAAATATTACATTCCCGCGACTACATAAACTGAATAAACACGGGCTTTTTCACTAAGTAGAGATTATAGTCACTATTAGTAGAGCTTATTTCGATATTGTTATACAATATATAAAGCTAAATTCATTGAATTAAAATAGCAGCAAAGTAAAAAATATTTGCAATGGGATAGAGAAAAAGGTAAAAGTTAGTACCCTGATAGGTGGTCAAATATTTAAACACATTCTCCATTATCATGTTATGAAATTGTAACTAAATCTTTAGTTTTATGTAAATTTCAATATTTGTAAATACTTTTGAGTAGGCTTTGACTAATAAAACGTTATTTTTACAAGTATCACAAATGTATTTTATTGAAATAGTACCATTATACTTAAACATTGCATTCAGATAAGAATATTTTATATAGAAATACTGTATATGGTTCTGTAAATACAGCTTATATCTCAAACAAACTTCAAATGTTTCTGGTTGCAAAGCTAAACAAACAAGAGAAGTTAGTGTGCTTGAGAGAGAAAGAAGATGATTCACAATATAGCCTCCAGTCATAAAACAAGGAGAATACCACAAACAGTTTTATTGGCACGACTTCAAATCTCAGAAGGTATTATCAAAGCTTTGCAGCAAATCCAATAACAGAAAGACTGCGTTCTTTGTCACGTCCAAGCCTGCCAACTTCTCAAAAACAAAACTGTTACTTTATTCCTAACTTCAAAACTTTTCTTTATTGTACTCTACCTCAAACTTTTACTGCCAGAACAATTTTACATTCAATAACGTGCCAAAGCCTTAAATTTAAACTTTAATAAATCGCTTCAATACAGCAAAGAGTTTGTTCTCTGGCTGCGTTCGAAAAATGTTATAAAAGTACCAAATTGATGGCTAAACGGGCTGCTAATAAACTGTAGGATTTTTTCCTAACTGACTCTTTGTATTTCACCAAAGTATAGGAAGTATCAAAAGTTAAGAAACATGAACCTCAAGCTTGCTAATTTGATGAATTTCTTCTGACAATTTGTTTCCCAATAAAATAGTAATACGAGTTAAATCAATATTGAAAAGTAAGCGTAAAGGTAATATTTTAAATATTTCGAAAGGTTAAGCTGAGAAAAATAGCGTTTATTTTTTACAAAGAAATTTACTTTGCAATAACGAATATAATGGTGGTAGCATTGACATCCTGTTCTACAAATATTTGTTTTGAAATTCGTGCTGGTAAACCCAAAAACTGGCTTCGCCAACAGGGTTACCTAATTCCTTGAGTTTTTGAAGCTTTCACAATTATTAAGTGTAGACAAAAATTGTATATAGTTTAATTCTCTTTGTATATATTATATTATTAGTGTTTAGTTATAAGTGATTAATTATATTATTACTGAGATGTATTTTTAGTTTCTTTTTATGTACGGTTTTCATTGTATATGTTATTGTGTTTTAGTTATAAGTGGAAAATTTTTATTATTATTGAGATATATTTTTGTTTCTTTTTATTTATGGTTGCATGTGCATTGTGTTAGTGCTGATATTATGTATGATATGCAAGGAATAAATTCTTTATTATTATTATATCAAACTTGTATTTGTGTTTTACTTTCAAACAAAAAATAATACTTAATAATTAACTTACCGTTACTCTAACCAATTATACTTTGTAGAACTAAGGCTATTTTAGCTAATCAGTCAATCTTGGCTGTCTACTATCATGGTAACCCTCATAATGTGATTTGTTTAAGATTTTTGTGTCACTATTGAGTGTTACGTATTTTTTAAATACCGGGTGTTCCCCGAAGAGGTCTCTATTTTTGAATTGATATGACAGACTTATAGAGCGCGCTACAGACTTGAAATTCTACAGTCGTGACTAACACATATGTTAAAGAAATACCCCTGAGTATCAGTTAATTCTGACTGATCCAAACAAAATGGCGGAAAAACAAAAAACAACAAAATCAGCAATCGTATTTTAAGGGTAAACCTACTTTTATTTAGAATAGGAACAGCTACAGCTGTTTAGACTATTTTAAATCTATCAGCTGACTGCGTGTATCCACAACAATGAACATATTTGGTAATAAACATTGGCATTTGTTATTAAGTTGCATTGTAAAGTGTCTTATGTACCATGCCGTTTTCAACTGAGCAAAAAAGTGAAAAGTTGTTCCTGGGCTATTGCCTTTGAAAATGATTATGAAGCAATAAGGTGTTTTAGGGAAAGGTACCCAGGTGTAGTTCTACCGTCAAGGAAATCTATTCGTAAGTGGAAGACTATCCTACTAGAAACGGGGTCAATACAAAAAAAAATACTAGCCTATAGATCCTCCAACATAGAAAATGAAGAAATCGTATGTGCTGCTTTCATGGAATCTCCAAATACGCCTAATTCAGTAAGAAAGGTGGAATCTGCTACAGGGATACCGAAGTCATCTGTCCAAAGGTATTCCAAAAAGAACAAAATCAAACATTATAAAACTCATTTAGTTCACGGACTGCTTGAAGATGATCCTGAAAGACGATTGGAATTTTGTTCGAAAATAATTGAAAAGACTGACGTAGATAGCAAATGGCATGAAGGAATCGTATTTTCAGATGAAGCGACATTTTATCGAACAGGAACTGTAAACAGGCTTAATTGTCATTACTATAACACAAAAAATCCACATATCTTACAAGAAGAGAAATTAAAATCAACAGGTATAACAGTTTGGGCTGCTGTTACCAAGGATGGTGTTTTGTCGTATGACATATCCCGACAAACAATGACTGGAGAAAGGTATGCATCAGTTTTAAGCAATCACATAGTTCCTCATCTTTCTCAGCCTGAGATGAAAGACGTTTTTTTCCAACAGGATGGAGTTCCTCCGCATTATGCTAATGTGGCCACAGCAGTTTGGGACCAAAATCTTCCTAACCGTTGAATAGGTCGTGGCAACAGCTTCATGGACTGGCCCCCAAGGTCTCCAGACTTGACTGATTGTGACTTTTTTCTGTGGGGCTTTTTGAAGGAGAAGGTTTATTGTCATAACATTGCGACAGACGATGAACTAATGAGGTTGATCGAAGAGGAACTGTTGTTGATACCTCGAGAGTTGTTCAGCAAAGCGTATGACTGTTTTCTATTTCGTTGTCATCAGTGCATTGCGATCGATGGACATCAGTTTGAATAAGGTTTATGGATCAAATAGATTTAATTTATTTATGAGTTACTTATATCTTTAATTCCCTAACGTTGTTTAGTGCTTAGTAACATCATTAAAATTCAATAATTATGATGTAACACTTAAGCAAATAAAACACTATTTTAACGAAGAGGTACTATTTCTTTGATATCCCGCCATTTTGTCCTAATGTGTCAGAATTAACTGATACTCAGGTGTATTTCTTTTACATATATGTATGTTAGGACTGTTGAGTTTCAGGTTTGTAGAGTGTTCGGTGCATGTAATATATTAATTCAAAAATAGGGACCTCTTCGTGGGACACCCGGTATATTTTGACAGTGGAAAAATCCCTGCACCGAAGCTAAGAATTGCTAATTAGTAAAACAGCCATAATGCATAGTAATTATAATTATAAATACAAATTATTATAAATTAATGATATAATTATAAATGTAATTATAAATGTAATTATAATGTAAATTATCTGTAATATTCTTCTACGATTAGCAATGCATACCGTATTTTTATTAATTACTTAAAGGTTTCATAAGTCGAAGGTCTAGTATTTTGTCTACTGTATCGGATTTAATCATTTGCACCCATCAAATACATAGGTAGCTACAAATAAGAATTGTTGCTTTGTAAGAAATAATAATTATATATACACAGTCTTTTTTTAATGGGCCACCATTGGTATCTTGTAAACTATAAATCTGACACTAACATTAAATTGGAAATCTTTCCTAGTTTTTTGAGAAATTAAAAAATATGTAGTTAAAATGTTTGTAAATGGCCACCACTTTCCAATATGACGCTCAATTTTCGAATTTCTTATGAAACACAATGTATTTTATGATGATTTTAGATTTAACAAGTTATTATAAGACGTTTTTGTTCTAGTGTGTTTTTATCATGTATTTTTGTTTATCATGTGTGAAAAATTTGTTGTCTTTTCACTTAATTCTTCTATATTATGGTTTATGTTTTATTAGTGTGAAGAGCGTTTTCATTTGTGCAAAATGTTTTAATACGAAAGCATCTTCTGATCGGACAGAGTGTTTTTAAAACTTTATAAGCTTCTAAATTTTAAACGGTTAGTCGTATAAAAAAACAGCAAGAACAAAAAAATATAAAATAAATTGTAAAATCCAAAATCGTCATAAAATATAGTGTTCCATAAGAAATTTGAAAGTTGACCGCCATATTGGAAAATCGCGGCCATTTACAAACATTTTAACTTAATATTTTTTTAATTTCTCAAAAAACAAGGACAGGTTCCCAATTTAAAGTTAGCTGTCAGATTTATAGTTTACAAAGTAGCAATGGTGGCCCACTTAAAATAGACACCTGTATATAGAAAAAACAAAACCATTAACACCAGTTTCTTCGATTTTCCTACTAAAAATTCAAATTCTTTAAGCCGCAAAATCTTACTGTTAGAAAAGCAACACAAACTACAAAGGTTTACTTAATTGAACAACAATTTGAATTTAATCTAAAGTAGCAATATGTAGTTGAATACAGTTTATAAAATATAAATAATCAACAAAATACGGCTCATTATCTTGTAGAAATAAATATCCCGTTAAGTGTACACAAATGTATTATTAACAGCCCCTATAGCTTTTTATACTTATATTTTTATAATAACGTGTCAAGATATTTTCGTGTAAAAGAGTAATTAAACCTAGGCCTACATCCGTTTCACATTTAATATTTAAAAATTTTACTGCAGTATTTGATACATTTAAGTACTAAGCTCCAGTAAATAAGAAAGATTTTCTTACGCTGTTAAGATTGTTGGTTCGTTTTTTCCTTAGTAAATTATATTCATTTTAAACATACAATAACAATTTTAAGGGTAAAGCTTTAAACTAGCCGTACTTTGTTATATGTGGACATGAATGATTTATTAATTCACACATAATAAAAACTTACTTTTGATTTAGTCTAGCAATCTTTAAAGAGTACTTCTGGTTGTGTTTACCTGACAAAAGTACCAAAAGTATGGGTTTATTTCCTTCTCGTGTAGGTTAATCATACTAAGTCTAAATTAATTGCATTTTAAAACTATACGTTCATCGTGCATTCTTAAAAGTTCCGCTATTCAATTTCATTAATGTTTTAAAATAATTTGTTTAAGAACATTTTACATTATGTTTCAAACATTAAAATCAGTTGGACCTTTAATTCATGTGGTACACCAAACAGTGGGATTTAATATCAGCAATTGTTTCAAAGTCTCCGACATTGTCATTGTTTTGTTGAACTGATAGATCCAGTCAGCTGTGTATATACATTAATATTTTATTCGTTGACATAGCATCTAGATCTAAATGTTGTAAAAGATTATTTTTAATAAAAAAATTTATAAACCTATGTTCTTTAGAAAGTACACATTTCCCTGCAGTAATTTCTAAGATTACATCCAATTACCATGCGCAGAAGCACAAAAAGCATAAATAAACAAAGCTTACCTATTTAAATGTACATTGTTTTTGTTTGTAAATAAATATTTGTATCATTAGTTTGTACAGATAAAAATAAAAAATTTGAATGAAACCAAAAGAAAATATATTTAGCGACAAATTATATTGTTCTTCTCAAAAAAGTTAAATAATGATGTTTTTCTATTTAAATAATATTATAGGCCTATTATGTTTTTTTAAATAATCGGAAATATACAAACACTTGTAAAATAGTTCAGATTTTAGTTTAAACTCGATTAGTTTTAGTAATACTATTTAATTAATTGTGATCAATATTCATTGGACATTGCTTTCTATGAAACTCCAAAAACTTTCCATCAGAATTGAAGAATATGACCTCGATTAAATATGATTGTATCAGTTTTGGTTTGCGTGTATCGCGTAACCGTTCCTAACACTTGACGTTGTGTTTTCTCATCTACTAGAATAAACAACAATATATCCAAACAAAACCCCAACAAACAATTAGTTTTGCAATTCATACTTTATAATAACAACATTAAACGCTTAACTATTAGAATTAATTAATTCTAGTTTGAAGAACTGGTATTTGTCGCGTAAAATAAAAAACTAAATACCCCCAAACTTTGGCAAACAAACACCCAGACAAGAACGTTTACATACATTATCACGCTTTTCTAAACACAATTTGAGTCGAGAACCCAGCCAATATACATAAACACTAACAAAGTATACAAACTGACGTTAGCAATGCAGCCAACATGACAACTTTAATTGTTGTGGGCTTAATGCTGACAGTTATACAAGCTGGGTACACTTCAGTAGCCTGCATAGTCTACATTTAGCAATGTACTGGAACAAAGTTCATGAGTCGCAAGTATATTTTCGAGAAATAAATCATAAAAGTAAAACCTATTTAAAGAGAACTTAAAGTGTGTGCACAATCTTTAGTGATTTTATTATAATATGTATGTAAAAGGATAAGAGATTGTTTGGAGTAACACATATTTCTAGAGTTCTACGTTTTAGATTTTAATAATGTTGGTGCCGCTGGAAAGAGCTTCAAGAGCTCGTATTAAAGTTATTCATAATGAAAAAATTTTCTAACATTTTCTCACTAAACAGTTACTAGGCCTACAATCTGTCTTGAACTACTAAATAAGTTAACTAGTTTTTCAGATTGTTTGTTTTTCCTAAAATTTGGAAAGCGCGTTCAAATTACACCAACTTTATTAAAATTGCACCAGAACAATATGCGTTACAAAATATCTGTTATTTTTAGTAATTTTTTAAAAAAATTTGATGAAAAGCCATAAAATTTTATCCAGATACAACTTTTTTGTCTGTAAATATATTATAAGTTTGTGCAGCTATTTTCAAAAACATCTCAATACATATTGTTTTTCTGCATATAATTTGTATGATTTAAAATAATATGAATTAAATTTAATGATATAACTAGATAAGAGTGAAACCTTCTGAAAGTACACCTGTATGTATTGCATTAAGACATACTTGGCACTTAGGCGTATAAAAAACAAAATGGTAATACACCCTTTAAATCATTTACAGTAGTTAATAATAATAATGTTAATAAACCTATAAAGGAACATTAACGAGACAAGCAATATTTCTAACTTAATTGGTTTTACTCCTAAAATGAATGACCAAAAAAATTATAACATGATTTGCTAACAAAATGCTTTTACTGATTCAAACAATTATCAAGTTTGCTTTTACCAATGGATCAAGTGTCCTCCCCTTGGAGTGTGATGAAATGATTAAATGATTTTTATACATATATATATATATGTATATATTACAGTTGTATGGATGAGTAGCCTAATAATAATTAATTATGTATTTTAGTTTATTTAGTAATATAATGTTGTTTGTATTGTTTTGTCGAGTTTGTTTTAAATGTACAGCATTATGTGCTTTTGTGTGCGTGCGACAGTGATGTTTAAAAATGTATATATTATACTTTTGTATAATTGATCATTTGTCTTTTAAAATTTAAAGTCAAGCTCACTGTTCCTTTAAATATAAGTTTTCTTGGTTTTTTCTTCTTGTTTTCTTTTCTTTTCTTTTTTATTTATCAGTGTATTTTTTTATTTTAACTTTATGATAAATTTTAATTTAATTTCCTCTTATTATTATTATAATTATAATGGTTTTCTTGTTTTATTATTATATTTTTACGTATGTATTATAATGACTGCCATACATAATAATATGTAGAGAGGAAAAGACTAAAAATAAAAGCAATTCTATTCTATTCTTAGTACAAGCATGAGAAAGTTTGAAACACAAAATCAAAATCAAACAATAAAATTTCAAAATAAATAGTAAAGATATTGTTAACTTTAACATTAGAATAATTAATAACAATACTGCTACTGTAATTTTTTCAAGAATTGCGTTGGTACTAAATTGTTTTGCTAATTCCAACCTACAAAAATCATTCATCACTAACCATATTGTGTATAGATAAGTATTTAGTATATAACTCTTAAGTATTTAGTGAGAAACATTGGTTAGATAATGATTTCAGGTAATGATTGATACAACTTTCTGTTTTAATTATATTTTATCTTAGTAACAAGTATTGTGGCATTATTTCATGCGAGATTTTTTAAATTTGTTAAATCACATAGTATCAAATGAACACCTAATATTTCATTTTAATACAGTCAATTATCTGAACCGAAAGGAATTGGTTTTATTCAGAGTTTTATGTTAGGGAGGGTTGGCAAGCTGCGACACAATCAATATAGTCGTGTTCTCTGTAACCCACATCTTCTCACAGCCTCTCAGAATAATCAACCAGATGAAGCCTAAAAGTATGCTCTAAATATTAAATGTCGCATTTTTGCATTTACTCTCATTTTACTAAACACATTAAAAAAATACTTTATAATAAAATATACTTTATAATAAATAAAAAATGTCATTGCCTGACTAAAATGAAAAAGTTTGGAGTTCAGTTAAAACATGACTAAAGAGGTGTAACTCTTAACAAATTAATATAAACATATAAACCTTATGATTATTAACAATGGAAGTAAAATGCTGATTAAAAAAAATAGTAATGTACACAGAAGGTATTAATGTAACACTTAGATCCCTTTCTCGATAAAAACTCTTTATTAGATTATAGAATAGAATGTATAAATTTCCACTTAGTTTAATATAGTTCACATTATGAAGAAAACTAGTTGTGTTTAAAAAATCTGAGCGCATGCAGTAAAGAACTGAATGCCAAATTTTAAGAATTATTTAAGGGAAAGTAAAAACAATTTTTAAATAAACTCTTCCCAAAATTGACTTGATTTTTTAATAGAATAAGTTATTTATTAAATTCTAAGTGTATTTATGAATATTATTATAAGCCCAAGAATATAATTTCAGGGTTTAGTTTCACATGTGTCTATAAATAAGAAAATCTAGACAAATTTACCATTATTCCCTTCATCTAAATAGTTTATTTACATTAGTATTTCAAACTCATTTTCTCTAATTACAGAAAGAAGACGATTTAATTAAAATGGTTTGAAAAGTAAAAACATTCTAGAAAGAACGTTTTTTTTTTAAGTTGGGACTTAGTACTTTTATATTAATCTTGAATTTGGCACAACAGAATACCAAAATACAAACATTACATTCAAGATCACAAATCGTTTTTTGAGAGACAATAGGTAACTTGGTAGCAAACTTATAAAAACATTTCTCGATTTTGAGGAGGAAGTAAAATAAAATTGATAATTTAAATTGAAAACACAATAGAGTTATGATAAGACCAAAGTACTTCAAAATAATTTCTTCGGTCATTTGCCCTATAAATGGATAGACAGTCAACTTAATCTCTTTTTCAAAGCTAAATGTTTTAAAATAAAACCTATTTTAATGTAACAATACAAATATGAAAATTTATTTCATCCCTAAAAATATTGCATCAAAGTAATAGATGAAGAACGATGAATGCGTTTTGGGGTCACTTTCACATTTAGTTTATTCCACTAATTCTAAATGAATATTGATACTATTTATTCACAATATGTACTTTTTATATAGGTACATACTGACGATCAGAGAATATCCAAGCAGCTTTGAAAAAAGGATTCTTTGTCTAAACTAATTTGTTTGTTGAATTATTAGTAAAATATTAAATGTGCTAAATAGGAGAAAAAAATCCTGAAGATTTCAAACTTGGCATAGTTGTTCATTTGAGTATTATGTACAACAAGCTAACCCTGTACAAAATTAAATTAGATTAATTAAGTTCTCTTCAGATAAGGTCCTATTCATTTTTTTAGTAGTTGGCATAGTTTTTCAGATAGAGTCGGTGGAAACTGAACTAAATTTAATAATCTGGAGTTTTGGCTTATTAATTTGTAAAATTGTCCAGAAAACTTAGCCAAAACAGGGCGAGGGGGCCTGAAGTTTTATTACTTGGTACGATTCGAGTGTCAGCGTCACCAGCAGCAACTTGTGTTTCAATTCCTGCTTCAATCATTAGTTGTGATAGCAAGCTAATCAGCCTAGTATATTGTACAGGACACTCGAATGAGTAACTATACCAAGTAATCAAACTTCGCCCCCCCCCCTTTCCCTGTTTTTGCTAACTTTTCTGGGCAGTTGTACAAATTAGATTAGTAAGCCAAAAACCCAGATTTTTAAATTTAGTTCAATCTTCCACCGACTACATCCTGAACACTATAGCAACTACAAAAAAAATGAATAGGACCTTTTTTGAAGAAAATTTACTTTACTTAAAATTTTTTTAGTTTTAGTTTTTCGCTCAACTCAATATTTCCCGAGTTATTTAATAAAACGTGTAAAACAATACTTGTGATGGCTTCCAACCGTCCAGTCCCCCCTCCCCTATCGGGGAATTTTAGTACGTTGTACAGGGCACTCGAATGAGAAACTATGCCAAGTTTCAAAACTTCGGGTTTTTTCCTCCTATTTTGACTAACATGACCATGTTTCTAAATTCCAGAATCTGAACTTATTCAATTAAAATTCAATTTTAAGTTTTAGTCACGCACTTATTATGATTTTATTTTATTCTTAAACCAAGTAAATAATTTTCGCTAATAATTTTGATAGTACTAAGAAAATAAATGATTTAAAAAATAGCAATTAACTTATATAATAACAAGAGAACAAAACTATAAGAATCTCTAAAAATAAATAAATAATTATGTAATAAAATTCAGTACACTTTAAAAGCTCTCAACTAAATCTTGTTACCCAACAGAACTTTCAAACAGAGTTTATTGAATTTCAGCGAAATCCAACTATTCTAAATTTAGCGCAATTAATTACCACTAAGATACAAAATACTTTGAATCGAGGTGATTAATGCGCGTAAAATTAATTAATGTCATCTCTCTGAATGAATGGCTTTGCTGAATGTTTGATAGACGGCAAGACTTGTACAGACAAAAGCATGAGTTGAC
>JAGFPH010000318.1:135338-186681 GCA_018207615.1 Philaenus spumarius
TTCCAGAATTTAACATTTTTTAATTTTGGAAGCACCTTTGGGGGGGGAAAGATTTTTTCGATTTTTCATTTTTCCACTTTGATCGCGTTTTGAAACAAAACGGTAAGAGATAGCAAAAAATTTTAAATACAAAAGTTGTAGAAAATTTAATTTCAAATAGACTATTTTCCATCAGATTTAAGATCCAATCATCTGTTTAGCCGCTATTCACCCGAGAAGGAGCTCTGGCACACAATCCTTCAAATTTCCCATGTTAATCTTATGGAGATAATGTTTAATGAGTTTGAGTCAGCTTCCAAATAAAACAGCTGATTTATGCTTGGTCATCTATGTACAAACGAGCCAAAGATTAACGAGATTCTTTAGCGAATTTTCCAACTGCGAGCGAATCGAAGCAGCCATCTGAGGCCGAAGGCCTAGGCGGGGTTGGGACGCGAAGCTTCCAGGGACAGAGCCTCTAGTAAAATTATATAGGCCTACAATCATACGCAACTAGCATACTCATATAGGCATACACACTCACGCCAACCATTAAAAATAAATGTATGGACCTATATGTATACGAGAATGTATAAGAAGTTGAAACAAATACTCAGAGATTATTATTTTATCTGCAGCTTTAAACAAACTGAAGAAGGTTTTCCGAAGCATTCTTGTCTATAATGAGCAACCATTGCGTAACGAGCTTCACGTGCGTGTATATACTATAGAACAAGCGTCAGTATCCCAATACAATATCTGAGTAACAGAAAGCCCTCTTAACTCTGTCTCACTGTTAGATAATTTAGATGGGTTAGTTCTATTATTACAGAATCCATAGTATTATAAACACGACTAAACTGTTTAAACAGATAATTTACTATTTATGTATATAAAAAACAAAACTGATTTAATACAGAGTTGCCTGGTATAAAATATCTGCATATTTCTAAACATCAATCCTGATTAATACTTTTTTTAAATTATTCCATTCAATGTGTTATTCAAACAATTTAGAAACCATCTACTAGCAATCCGTTTTTTAGATATCGTTATACTCACTCCTACCTGCAATATCGGCATGAATATAATATTATCACTTTTTTTTCAAAATCACTACATAGATGTAGTTAAATAAACATGGCACCTTTCAAAGAAAATTACATCGCCATATTGAAATAATAATCGTTATAATTATATTAATAATATGTTGCTGTTAAATTTTGAAAATCTATTTAAAATATTTTAAGTATTAATATTTTTTTTTATATATATATATTATACCGTTCTACTAACATTCTGCTAGAATTCTAATGTTCTACAAAAAGTAAGTAATTTCGAAGATTGTATAACAAAAATCTTTCAAACTCATTCTCAGTCTTATTTTGTACAGTCACTATCGTAGCAACCGATTGTATACAATAACTTTTACAAAGGGATTAAATTCACCAGCCTCATTAATGTATTTAAATTTTAGGATAGTCTTGGCCAGACCTATATGGATGATTTCTATTAAATAAGTTGAACTGTAATTATTTAAACCAGTAATTTAAAACTTCAACTTAAATATGTTTAGCAAATATTTTGACTTTTTTCAACTAATGGATCTATAGTTAAATACTATTTCGAAACTAATTAGACTAATTAGCTGGCATTTCTTTATTGCGTGTCTATACTAAAACTATTTCTACTTTATATTATTATTTAAGTGTTATGTATTCAGTATGATTATTCAGTGTAAAAGATAGACAACTTCTTCATCATATACATCCTAGAACTAGGGTATTTGACACCCAACAACCGATAAAACAAAAGAACTAAAATATTTGTATACATATCATTTGATTTACTATAGTATGGAAGACATTTCAACTTATTTCTTTCATACCAAGACATACTACAGACTTCGCCAACACTTTCTAAAATGTCTAATAATGTAACGAATATTGATTCGGAGATGCTATTTTCATTTATATGCGTTTTTAACTATTTTTAATGTGGCATATTGGGATTATTAAAACTTATAAATTAATAAAACTTTTAAGCTTGAATACTTAGACTGATTCCAAAAGTGTAAGGCAATAATAAAAATCCTTTAATATAAACTCAATGCTTTCAAAGTTAAACTCCTAAAGGAATGGAAATTGACCTACAGAATGGGAACCAATCTAGTTAATTATATATTATATATATTTAAAATTGTATTATTATTATTTTTATTATTATTATTGTGTTTATTTTTTGCCAATTACTATACTGGTACAAAATTGTGCAAAAGAAGTAAATTTTGGTTAAACGTAATCATTAATATTAGTTTTGTTTAACTTGTAGCTAAAATGTTTAACAACATTAAACATTAAAAGAATACATTATTAATACCGTCCATCGTAGCAATGAACACTCCAACTGAAACTGCATTATTTATACAGAATACAAGAGTTAATGAAGACTGATTGGCAAGGAGAAGAGAGCGTCCTTTAGCTCTGTTTTATGAATCAATCGAAGTTTCAAGTCTATGAAATGAATACTGCCAGCTACTTAGAGAGCTAGTTGATAATTTATTGGAGATAACAAGTCTTCTAATCCAGATGTCGATTGATTTGGAAACTTCGAAATTTGCAAAATAAAAAGTTCAGAGTTATGTTTCTGTTACAGTATGTTGTTTTATGTGCATTTTGTAAAACGAATTTTATGTGCATGTGTAGTAAATTTTGATTTAAATTTAACCTTTTACCAGCTCAAACAATAATATCAACAACGAATCTAAAATTCACAGCGTATTTCTTTTTCTTTTTTTCTTAAATTTGTTTTTTCCAATATTTAAAATATCAATCAGCACCACGCTTTGCACGAATTATTTAAAGTTTCACCATCCTTCTATCCCACCAAAATAACCGTCTTTGAATCAGACAAATTAGGGTACATTCTTAAAATTGTATATCTACGTTCTTTGCCGGCCAGAAACCGGTCATTATATCAGGGGTGGTAATCATGCATATTCATACTTGCAGGTAGAAATTAGAGAGTTATGACCTCTATTTCAGAAATAAAGTATTATTTGAAATTATGCTTAACATCGAGATAAATATATCGAATTTAAGCAATTAAGGTTTCAAAATTTGCAAATAAATATAAAATCATAAATTTTATTCAAACCGCCTGTGATACTTAAATTTGTATATTTAATTACTTAATAATTATTACTTAAGAAATTTGTTGGCCTTGGTTTGAATAAGCAGGCCAATTTTATTTCATTTTTTTAAAGTATCATTGAACAACAATATTTGCACCCATAAAATATCAAATTAAAAATTAAAGATGGTGCAGGAATAAAGTTGTATTAAAATGTATACATTTTTTTAATCTGTATATTTATTTAGCCTTGCATTAAGTCTGTTAGTTAATTCACTATAATTGCATAAACTATTGGTTATACTGGTTATATATTTTTCTGATAATATGGATACTACTCCCATTTTCAATACAGTATTAAATTTTATATTTAAATTGTGTGTAGCAGACGTACCGGTAAGCATAATGACAGAACAATATCTCGATAAGCTAAAATAAATATGATGTAAATATGAATTAATATTACGGTGGGGATTCCATAAAACATATGTATTTACTAAATATTTAAAACATAACCAATCAATCAATCTTTATTAATCCATTTAGATAAGTGTTGTATTTATATAAGGTCACAGTAATATTCATATTTAAATGTTGGGATAGCAATAATATTAATAATTTGACAAAACATAAATTTCTCCATTTTTTACAACTTTATGCTTCTTAAAATTAATTTTAAATATTAAAATAACAACATTTCAATCAAACTATTACATGCACATATAAAAATAATAATAGGCTATAATTTGGCCCCAAGAAACTCCAACAACGCATAGAAATTACTGTACCGCTTAATTTGTTTCTAAAAACATGGACTTCCATAGTTTCCTTTAACTCTTTAGAGAGTTTGTTCATGAAACGGACTCCAGCCTCAGACGGTAGCTTGTGTTACGAATTGATGGGGTGTGTATTAAAAGATATATATTAGTTATATTAATTATTAGAGTTGGTATGTTTAGTGTAAAGATATTACTTTGCGTAAGACAGATGGAGGTAAACAAGGAAGCATAATAAGGAAGGATGAGCTTGGCGGAAGTGTTTTTGTGTTGCACGTAAGAACAGTGTAGTTTGTCAACACGGAAGTTAGATGGGTTATATAAGTATAACCCTAATCTAGATTCGGGGCCAGTCTGTTAAAGTGTGGGGCCGGAAAGCTAGGCCAGTTAGCAGTTAGCCAGGGACGTTTGGCCGTGACTTAAAAGAGACAAGTCATCACTTCGCGAGATTGAAGGACGAAACCGGTTCTGCAGTAGAACGAGATTTGAGTGAGTAACAGAATACTTGGTCTATCGATATCACATTGAGTTTGGAGTCAAAAGTTTAACGGGGAAGTTTAATTAAAGCTTATTCAGTAGCTTTGTTTACCGAGTTCTTGTTTCAGCCTGTCATACGAAAGTAGTATCTAGTAAAGGAAATGTATGCAGATCATAAGTAAAGGCTAATGTGTCAAATTATATATGTTTGTGTTATTGGATTGTATGACTATAAATATAGAGAGATAAGAATTACCACTGAACCACTGGATTGTTATTATTGATCTGTCCCTTTGATATTAACATATTAAATTAGAGTTTGAACCCGGGTAAAGAGGGTAGTAAATTCTTTTTCATCACTCCGTACCGAAAGTAGCTACTTTCGATGTCAGCTGGTAGCAACGAAAACGATCGTTTCCCAAGCTCTAATTTAGAGCAAGGGAAAAACGATCAGCTGATTTTCCCTTGCTCTAAATTTGTTTTCCCTTGCTCTCAATTAGTTTTCCATTTGCCCGCTACGCGCTCTGACGTCGCTTTGCCGTTTATGTAGGCTTATTATAGTAAATTTGTTATTATAAAAAAATGTTAATTGAGAAATATAATAGTTTGCATTTTACTGAGGTTTCTTCTTCAGCATTGTGTGTATTTTTGCGTCGTGATGAAAAGTACCGTTCATAACTTGTACCGAAAGTGATTTTCCGGCACTTGCTCCAATTATTCCCGTACTCGGCTTCGCCTCGTACGTGAAACACACTTTCACATGCTCGGCTTCGCCTCACACGTGAAATTCGATATTCCTGTGTTCGGCTCCGCCTCACACA
Source organism: Philaenus spumarius (assembly GCA_018207615.1). Lineage (NCBI taxonomy): Eukaryota > Metazoa > Arthropoda > Insecta > Hemiptera > Aphrophoridae > Philaenus > Philaenus spumarius. The sequence continues at coordinate 140,524 of JAGFPH010000318.1, forward strand.
TGAAACTTGGGCGCGCACCGGAAAGTGCCACTTTCGGTACTAGTAATGAAATATACTAAAACCTAACACTTGTCGAAAGCTTTTAGCCTATACTGTTTGCCACGGAAGTAATTTTTATGTCGCGTATTCTAAGTATACACATCATTGTTTCGAGTCACAGAACTCTTATACTTGTAATGCAAAATTATTTCAAAAATGTGCATAGGCATACAGGGAAAGGTCAAAATACCTAGCTTTTTAAATTCTATAAAACATTTATAAAACTACAAGAATCACGACGATCCAAACGAGCCATAATGTTTACTGCTTGCTTTTGTAAACTAAAGACCAAAAAGTAATTTGTTTTGTTGAATTACCATACAGAGAAATTCCATAATCTAGGTGACAAGAGAATAGCATAAAGTATGCTAATTTTATAATGTGTTCTGAACAGAACTTTGCTGGTTGAACTGAGTAGAAAAACCACTGAATTCAGTTTGTGTGTTTTGCACACTTTTATTTTGGACTTGTATTTTTAAAGATACATTTTACATTATATTCATCTGGTTTTTTTTATACATTCTGAAACTTATTTACGTTTTTGCATCTTTAAGATGCACCCAACTTTCTCCCTGCAGTAAAAACTTCAATTGGGCAAAATTGAGTGAAACTAATAATGGATAACATTTTCTAAAATGATAAGATTTACTAATTTCAACAAGTAAGTAAAGTTAGAAACCAATCCTCCTCTAAACGTATTCCTCGAAGTAGGTCATGCAAACTCTCTTTCTCAGGATAAAGCTTGGGTTTATGTATTTCATGTGATTTTAATCAAATTACTTACTTTAATCTTGGAGCTTTCAAATATAGAGCTTCGCTTGGCTCGAAATAAAAGAAACAGAGAGCTTAGAGAAATCGTAGAAAAATAACTTCGATGGGAAAGAAGTTTTCTAAAATAAAAAATTACATTTTGGTACATAGGTTTATCGAAAGTAGGTTTCACCCGGTACTCGCTTTGCTCAAAATAAATGTCTGATTAAATTTTTGTACAGTAAATATACAAAAGTAAAGTTTTAAGTTTTTACCGCATAAAAAAAGGTTACACAACGATCAAAAGTTGTTTTTTAAATTACCTTTTCTACAAGTTACTTTAATTTAAGGTTTACGTAAATAGGAAAACATTTTTGCTTCCATTCGTAACTGAGAAATGTTTTTCCACCTCAATGTGTACTTGGAATTGTGAGCCTAGTGAATTGAAATTTGTAATTACTGCGTAATAAAGTCCTTAAGATTCAGTCAGTCCTATCCTATTAAACAAATAATGTTTGATATTTTCGTTCTAAAAATGGCTCTAACAAAATAAATCTAATTTAAATTTCGTTTGTATATGATTTTGGATACCAGAGATTTATGGTACTGGTATTGTCTTTGGAGGAATAATTCGTTTGAGAGAAAATGAGTCCCTTAAAAATACATCTCAGCCGATGGACAAATTGCAGTGTCGGCTCAGTAATCATCTTTTTTTTCTTCTTCTTCTTTTTTTCTTCTTACAACTATAATTGATTATATAAATTATAACAACTACAACTACAACTAGTATAAAGTATGTTAATTATTTAGTAAGATGTGATTACTAAAACAACATGTAAATACAAACACTTAATTTTTTTAATTTAAGTTATATTGGTAGACCTACCATACAATATTAATGAGCAACACTATATTAAAAAACTAGTAAAGCAAAATCAATAATTTATATTAACAGTACAGATACGTTCTTTTATTGCAATTATTACATTTAATTTGAAGATATATAACTAAAACAAAAGGGAAAGTTTTCGTAAAAATATTTTATAAATATTTAAAGTTTTTGAAACAGAATTGATTGCAAAGAGCACTTTATAATTTGCAATGATCAATTTATTTGTTATTTATACTTTATGTAGTTGAATATTTATGCCCTCTATACAAATATGAAAGAGGAGAGTGTTTTAGGACCAGGTACTAATTATCATCATGAACGTTTTTTTTGGTGGGTAGGTAACGCGTGAGAGAGGTTAAAATGAAGAGAGTCTGATTTGTATCAGATTCTCATAATTCACTATAAAAGAAGTTTTCTTTAGATTCGGATTGAAAACAAATTTCTGGGACTTTTTGAGTAAACCCTAAACCTTTTAAATGCCATAATATTTCCTAATGGCAAAGTACTTGTTTCAGCGAATTAAAACGGGTTGCATTATACTAATATTTAATTACTCGTTAATTATATACTGAATTTCAGCAGTACATCTATACGCTGTAACGAAGTGGATTTGATATCACGTGTGATTACTATAAAACCATTTCAAACTTCATAATACAGTTTGCAGAGTTCATGATTACGGACGGTTATAAGACAATTAGAGAAGTGAAGGCGGAGGGTAACAATTCATCCCCTCTAGCAGCCCATAAATCATCACAAGTAGGCTTGACCTGACGAGACATTGTTAAATAGGAACAGGGTGTAGTAACAGCTCAATTAAAACATACACAAGGGTGGAAGTAAGCGGGGGAGGGTTAGAAATGTTTAAGAAACCTGCTGACAGATTTAGTGTTTAGTTTTTAATTTCTAGTACGTGTGAAAAACTGAGAAGTTTAGAAACTTGCCCACCAAAAGAGAAAGCTTTTTATACAAATTATATATATATTAAAATCAACTCTTCACTACACCATATGTACTCAATATACCGTACCAATCCTCTAAACAATAACCATAAAGTGAAAGGAGACAGCTCTCAACACTCAATATTCTGAAAATTATATTTACGGAAAATATATTTTTTTAAATTGCTTCTCCAAATTTAGGATATGCTATAACATTCCCTTTAAACTGATATTTGAACTTTCTTGCTACAACCCTTTCGGGAATAAGCTTGCAGGTATAAATTTTTTATAAAAATTTTCTAACCTTTTGAAGACTACTACAAAACTGAAGAAAAACAACTGTAAATAAATATTGTTTAAATGCCTTTCAAACGAAAACACGCATACAATATGTATTCTTTGTGGTACATTATAGGCGATGATAACCACCAAGGTTTTTCGCCTTTAAAAAAAAAAAAGAAAAAAAAAATCTTTGTGCTACAAATCTTTGATCCCTATTATTTAGTTCCGATTATAGAAATAAAGTGGGTTTTACTTTATAATTATATCAAATTTAATTGTAAAATCAAATAAGAAAAATGTGAGTTGGATAGACAAACGAGGGTGATAGTATAAGGATACCATTTCCTTCCGTTTTAATGTTTGAAACCCTAACAAAATATTTTTTTTCTTGTTTGTAAGCACTTATTACATTTTTAGGTTTAGATAAAAGCATTGTCGTTATTACTAAAATGTTTGTGTGATAGAATAGATTTTTAATTACTACAAAACTAAAAATAATGTATGCCATGAATGTTTAAAACATATGTGAAAACTCCATCAAACTCTAGGTAATATAATCAGGACATTGTTAAAATACAAATCAAATGTTATATTATTCATGTGCTAATAAGGTTTATTTAGATAATGACGTTGAAACATAAAATTGACGCAATACAAACGGATGACAACATAATTTTAATTTTAATTAAAAAGAGTAGAAATGTGTTTTACATATAAAAATATTTGGTCTAGATTAATTCAGTTTAAATTGAAATACAAGAGAATTTATTCAGTTCTAATTCCCCGTTGAACGTTTTCAATTTGTATACAACTAAATGCAATGTTATTTATAATCTGCTCCATTATTCCCTACGGATGCTGTTTTTCAGGTATTGATTTCCTTTTATAAAAAGTACTTTATTTTAAATGTTTGAGTACTTTTATAAACTGTAGTCTAAGTTGGAGGGCAAGTTTGTATTTAAAAAAATAAAAAAGGGGTTATGTTACAATAAACGTAACTGACTTTTTAACTAAAAACAATAATGGATCGATGTATACATTGAATAAAATTTCCTGGAAGGTCTGTAATTTCAGTTTTGAAATTAATCTCTTTTCATTAGAATTTGATACTCTGATTTTCACGTTTCATACTAATTTCTTCTAAATACTAGTGTGCAATGTTTGTAAAATATATTTATTTCACATAATATTATAGGCTTCTATATTTAGTTTAACTTATACCGAAACAAATTAAAACTATGGGAATGAAAACATTCTTGAAACTTCAGTTAAGTTTTATACTAGAAAAAGTTATATTCAATTCCGGCGTTTACAACTTTCAGGTAAACCTTTATGATTGTAAAAATTCTGAACTTCTTGAATCACATAATTAGAGTTAATTATTAATGTAACTTGTATTTCTCTGACACTCCTGATGAATCAAACTTTTCATTGCCCACTTTTAAGTATTGTATATTTTTTGTTTTAGTTATATTTAAATACATTTATTTAATCATAGTTAAATTAAGGAATTATAGTTTTTTGCCTCATCCTGAACGACGTTCTGGTAAATTATTGACAGAAAAATGGAAAAATATCTTATTCGGGAATCAAATTTGATGTTCAAACGTTTTAATTTACTTACGTAAGAGCTGTTTTCAGACTATGTTATGTTTGTTTTATTGCTTGTATGACATTTAAAATTTTTTACGTACAAGTAAATTTTGATTTTGGAATATTTTTATTTAACACTATCAAGCAAAACTTTTAAATATATACTACCTATATACCTAAATAATTGGTGACTTCGTTATGGTATCCAATTTTACGACGCGTTTCGAGATCGTAATCTCATTTTCAAGTATATATTACCACTTTACAGGTCGTAGTTCATCAATGATAAACTAATCTAAACAGCCTGCTTTGTACAGTAGATATTGGCCAGTTCTAATGATACCACACCACTTGAGTATAACTCTTAATTTGCCACATAGTTTTCTTAGAAAAGTGTATAAATTTAATTGGTCTGTCGGTAGCAAATGTACAAAAACACGTTTTTTATGTTTTAAATATTTTGGTTTAACAATTTTACACTATATACATCCCCAGCAATTGTTAAATTAACTAAATTACTACAAGTAAAAAGATAGATTAATACCGCGGTTTAAACATAGGAACTTTATAGTGTGACCACTAAGCTATCCTAATAACTCCAAATGAAAATTTACCAAACCATACAAGTGAGATATCATCTACCAATACTCTTTTTCATCTGAAGTATTCACTGTGAATAACAAACTGACAACTTGTTTTACATTTTTTAATCATTTCGTAAATTGAATTATTGATATTAATCGTTTTCCATTACCTTTACTCTCAAAATGTTTCAAAATCCGTTTAAATTGAATCTATCACACATTCCGAGGTTTGAACCCTATAGGGATGTACTATGTTATTTATTACAAGAGTTACGGCGAATATGGTTTTTAATATAAATACTAGTAGCCTCCGTGAAAAATCACAGGCAGATTAATTAGATACACATCAGAAATACATCATTTAAAAAAAACTATTTAAATACAACAGACTTTATCTAGGCCTGCCTAATGTTAACGGTGATTTTTAACTTGGTAAATGTGTACAATTATAAGGATTATAAAACTGTAGGCCCATTTGTTGAAATTGGTTATTTATATCCATTATTATATATTTAAAAAAAGATACAAATATTATCTTTTAATTACTTTTTATTTCATATTGATAGATCAAATAATTTTGAAATTGTTAATATTATAATGAAGACATAACTAATAATCAAATATGTTATACGAAGATGTAGGAATGTTTCCGAATAGTTATCTCTTCTTTAAATTTGTATAAACGAAGACATTGATGGTAAAAGGTTGTATTTATACGCGGTTTATAACCTCAAAGCAAATCTTATAACGTATTATAACCTACATTAGTTCTATAACTCATATTAAAAAAAAAAAAACTTCACAAGAAATTATAATGATTGAAGTTGTAAACATAAGCATAAAGTATAATCGATGCTGGGTTTTGTTTAAGAATAACAGATAATGGGTAAAATCAGCTGAATGTTAATCACGTACACTCGCTTTTGTAGGAGTTGATCACGGTTTTTGAGCTTTTTAAGTAATTTCGGTTTAATGATATACATCTTTTGTTCTATTTGTATGTATTTTTTACCTTCTTTCTACTGACCAACCCACATAAGGACAAATAACACACATACATATGGTTTTACTAATATAAAGAAAATAAATTTCAGTAATTCATGGGTTGCCATAATGGAATTTATTAAGTACTTGCCAATACCCAAAATAAACTCAACCTTACAATGAAGTCGCAGAAATGATGTGTTTGGTTTATTTTCATTTTGTTTTGTTCCAAATAGTAGGGCCTACATACAGTATACAACATTGTTAAATTACCTTTACATTCCGATATATTTTAACACAATAAACCACTTTCTTACATAGAAATCAAACCGCTGTAACTTAACGCTGCTTCCAAACAATTAAAACCCTCTCCGCCTGTGACTTGGGACGGAGCTGCTGTAATTTTCCGCATCACACACTGAGAGCACGCTTCAAGGCTTTAGGAAACTTACGCCCCAAGTAAATCTCGACCAACAGTCACTAAAACTTTCCGGACATCCATTCATTGCCGTTCAGGACACAATAACCTTTTCCGAATCGCTGACTGTGTAATGATCCAAAGCTAGAACTGAGAGGTCTTTGTTTCAAACGCGTCAGAAAGTTTTACATTTTGGTTATTCGCAATGTGGTTCTCGTCCTCCTTTATATTGAAAAATATAAAGTTTAACAAGTATAAACGTTAAGCTAATATTTCAAAACAGATTTCAAATCGGATAATTTGTTTAAACTATAAACTATAATTTTGTTTAAATACCAATTCAAATTAAATTCCACGTTCATTATATTCTTCTACACATCTAAACCACAAAATAATGCAACTTAGTTGAGTCTGGGATATTTTGTCATTTGGAACAAAACCTACTCTGTTATATACTTACTTTAATGTAAAAAATATTACTGAAGTATATTGCAAAGCGTAATCCATAACATTTACCTCATAATTTCTTTAAACCCTCGGAAGGTCACAATGTATCACATTGATACAAGCCCTTTCATTTTCCGCGCCATTTTGTAGCAAAGGAAGTGGTTCCTACCCCCTTCCTAACCGGTTTTCCACAACTACCTGTCAGATGAGTTGTGGACTTTCCAGATTGGCAACGAGGTGAGCTATTGTAGTTTGTTTACTTTTCATACATTGCGACTACTCCCGATATATTTATGAAAGTTCGGATTTGATACATTGCGACCAGTCCTGTTCGTGTTTTGGGAGTGAATGTTTGATACATTGCGACCAGTCCCGTCCGTGTTTTGGTAGTGAATGTTTGATACAATGCGACCAGTCCTGTTCGTGTTTTGGTAGTGAATGTTTGATACATTGCGACCAGTCTCGTCCGTGTTTTGGTAGTGAATGTTTGAAACAATGCGACCAGTCCTGTTCGTGTTTTGGTAGTGAATGCTTGATACTTTGCCACCAGTCCCGTCCGTGTTTTAATAGTGAATGTTTGATACATTGCGACTACTACCGTTATCTTTATGAAAGTGCGGATTTGATACATTGCGACCAGTCCAGTTCGTGTTTTGGTAGTGAATATTTGATACTTTGCCACCAGTCCCATCCGTGTTTTGGTATTGAATGTTTGATACATTGCGACCAGTCCCTGTTCGTGTTTTGGTAGTGAATGTTTGATACAATGCGACCAGTCCTGTTCGTGTTTTGGTAGTGAATGTTTGATACAATGCGACCAGTCCTGTTCGTGTTTTGGTAGTGAATGTTTGATACTTTGCCACCAGTCCCGTCCGTGTTTTGGTAGTGAATGTTTGATACATTGCGACCAGTCCTGTTCGTGTTTTGGTAGTGAATGTTTGATACATTGCGACCAGTCCTGTTCGTGTTTTTGTAGTGAATGTTTGATACATTGCGACCAGTCCTGTTCGTGTTTTGGTAGTGAATGTTTGATACATTGCGACCAGTCCTGTTCGTGTTTTGGTAGTGAATGTTTGATACATTGAGACCTTTCGTGTTAAGATTTTAGAACATTGTTTTAACCGTGAAACATTTAAAATGTCTGATAAGTGGCGTCATTTGAACTTAGACAATGAAGATGACGTATAATATCTGAATGATCTTCTATTCCAAGACATTAGTGAAGGTGACAATGTGCATATTGAAACTTTTGGTGGTGTAAGTGATACAGAGGGCGAAGATAACCATTAGGAGAGAGAAGCAAATTCTGAAACAGAAAAAAGTGGCGAAGACGAAAATGAAGATCACGAATTAACTGATGCCCATAACCAGGTTTAAATTGTTAATCAGGTGTATCAGATTCGATGACTTTACAACCCGTAAGTCACATCGAGAAACAGACAATCTAGCTGCAGTTCGTGAAATTTTGACATATTTGTAAAAAAAATCTGCATATTTTTTCTTACTCACTTGGTGAAAATGTCACATTAGATTAAAAGGTGGAGGCTTTTCGAGGTAGGTACTGATTCAAACAATACAACCCTTCCAAATCGGCTCGGTATGGAATAAAGATGTTTGCACTTTGCGATGCAAAGGCCTACTACACAAGCAATTTGGATTTATATAGTGTTAAGCAGCCAAATGGACCATTCAAAGTAAGTAACGCCTCTGCTGATGTTGCACAAAGACTAGTAGAGTCTATTTACGGTAGTGGAAGTAACGTGTCTAGTGACAACTGGTTCAGATCTGTTACTTTGGTGGATGAACTTAAAGCGAAAAACCTTTCATACGTTGGAACAATTTTAAAAAATCGAAAGGGAATGCCAGATGAGTTAAAATATGTCGAAACAAGACAAATTGGTTCAAGCTTGTTTGCTTTTGACAAAAATAGCACACTCGTGTCTTTCTTACAAAAAAAAAAAATAGAAATGTCATGCTCATATTATCTTCTATGCATTACGATGACCAGATTGATGAAACTAATGAAAAGCCTGAAGTTATCATGCATTGCAACAAAACAAAATCCGACGTGAACTGCATGTACAAGTTGTGTGCTTCATAAAATGTTGCCAGAAACACACGAAGATGGCCCGTGGTAGTCTTTTATGTCATGCAAAATATTTCTGGCATAAAAGCACAAATAGTTTCAATTGGGAACAATCAAGAAACTAGGCACAGAAGATTCTTTATCAGAGAGCTTGGGATGAATTGGTAGAAGACCATCTTAAAAATAGGGCTGAATCTGTCCAAATAGGGATCCCACTCGAATTACAGAATTCTTTGAAGAAGTTCAGACCAACAGAGAAGCCACCAGTTGAACATGCAGAGGAACCGACAAAACTAGAGAAGAGAACACGATGTTACCTTGTAAACCAGGAAAAAATGTCATCTGACAACCACCATGTGTAAAAGCTGCAAACTTGTATTTGTCCTCTACCTGTTGTGGCAGTCTGTTTGAAATACTACTCGAAAGTGCAACAAAGGGCTCAAGCAGCATCAGAAGAGGATGAATGAGTACTTGTTGGGCAGTCGTGAATAAACAGCTGGAGTAAGTCTCTGAACTTTTATTCTGCCTTTCCATACATTTTCATATATGATATAAACATATTTTACAATTAGTTGAACAAAACTCATACGTAGCCTATTATTTTCTTAAAATTGCAAATATTCTAATATTTTAGGCAAACATTTTAAAATAAAATGTTACTTTTTTATAATAAAATAACTGTATTTTTTCTATCATTATTTTAATTTTTTTACTGGTGAGGCACTGCTTATCATTTTATTGTTATATACTATTTGACGTTTTGGTTTTCGAAATGCTACATTACAAATTGTTACATTATAAGTGTATTGGTATATTTTAATTTGCTTATATTTTACACACAAATTTACAAATAAAATAATACTTTTCACAATAAAATAACTTTCGATTTAGGGTTGAAACAATTATTTGTTATATGAACATATTTTAGTTTTTACTAGTAGACCTAAGAACTGTATTTGACATTTTGGTTTCTTAAACACTATTATTATATTGTCATATTGGTATATTGTTTTTGCCTATATTTTTCAAGCAAATACATTATTTTAAATAAATGTGAGCACTATCTACTATAAAACAACTGTAGAATAAGCATTAGTTATGTATAAATACTCATTTTTCTAAACTTTATAGTTTGTAAATTTCTACAAGTTTTTCTATATTTTACACAAATTATGCGTTTGTAAATAAATCAAAAGGCCATTTATGAAAACGAAATGCTTGTGAAATGTGATGTAATAATATTTGCGATACAATTCAAACTTAACCCTACAACTGATCAAGCTATTTTTTGCAATTCCAAGCGATTTCGGTACGTAAGCAAGCATATTTTTAAAAGTTCGCAAAATATATTAATTAAAAACAAATAGAAAAATGTTCCATAGTTTTTTTTGTAGAAAATGGTTCAAATAATTCATATATATGCCAATAAAAACTTGATTGATGTACAATTTACAAAGCTATTAGCTCAAGAAACAAAAAATGTTCATTAACGGAAAAATTTCAACTTTAGGCCTACACAAAAAATAGTAAACCTTTTTTGTAATTTTTTTCAAAATGTAAAAAAGTTTTTTAATTTAGTTCTACATAGAACTGTATAAAAATATATATCAATTTCAAATTTCTTATTTTGAAAACAACAGTTTTAATGTTCCTACTACAAGACTGCTAACAAAACTAGGCCTAGTTTGAATAGTAATTTAGGAATATATGCTTTGCCCCAAAATTACATAGTATTATTATAACAAAGTGTAGAGAATAAATCAAAGAATTGAACTGTATAATTGTAAATTATTGTTTCATAAAATTATTTGAATTGGCTTTACTTAAATCACAAAATGAGATCAAATAAATCAAACTTCTCGAGCATGAGGATGGAACTGTGTCAAAAGCCGTTGCAACTGCCACTTCGAGAACGTGAGAAAGTTGAGATTTGAATTTCTCACTTTGCACTCTTGGCAGTATTTCTCAGTACTGTGAGAACAAATGCTATAACAGTTGTAGGGGTTTAAAGTGCAGAAATCTGAAAGGACGTATCATTTTGATACAATGCGACCAGTCCCGTCACAACTTCTGAAGGTAAGAAATGCAAGGGTTTGAGCTGTGACGTCATGGAACATTAAACGGTTGGGTAAGCATGGAAAATATCCTGAACGATCATTTACAAAAGCTTTTTGTCCATTATATTTATTTTTCCTCGAATAACTTATTTACGATAGATAAAAAATATATTTTTAAAACCATTTTTGCAAATTATTGTACATGATTTAAATTATAACATTCTAGTGTACGTTCTACTAGAGGTTATTAATCTAACTTGCGATTAGCACATCAAAATGTAAACATATTATATGTATCAATTTGATGCATTGCGACCTTTCGTGTGATTTTTGGATTGCAACCTCCCGAGGGTTAAGAACCTAAGAGTTTTTTAACAATCGTTTATTAAATTCGTTTGTTATTTATTCTACAAACAAAAGTAAAAAGGTCACATACTATGGAAAGGGAAGCTACGTATAATACATGAACTCTTATACCTGCTGTGAATTATACCTGCTGAATGGCCCAGATTCCTTTACTTCGGTTTTGGATTCCTTCCGTTTTACATTCACTAAACACAACAATAAAACTCTATAATGTAAACACTTATAATTTAAGCAATACTACTAAATAAAAACACGGTAGCTGCTGTAAAGTATTTAAATTTCCTTTTGCAAATAACGAGCTGGGAATTATTATAACATAGTTTGAATAACAATAATAATAAGCTCCAATATTAAGAGGAAAGAATCATTGTTTCAGAAGCAAGGATGAAACTGGATTACAAAAATCAAACAGAAATGTATCAACTTTTATTTATTTTGTACTCATATTATTCTTTTTATTATTAGTAGTAATATATTATTGATATTATTATTTAATCATGTATTTCTATATTATCTACAGTTCAGATAAAACAAGCTGTTATAGCTTACATTTATACAGGTCCTATCGTTTAGGAAGCAAACTTTTACAAACAGAATATAAAGTTACAAAATTGAAACAATGTGTTTCAAATATCAAAAGGAAGATCGTTTTAATATTTTTACAAAGAAAAATAAAAGTGTTAAATAACCTAATAACATTATTAGACCTTAACAAAAATCTACTGCTAATATATCACTATCTAAAAAATGTTCAAAAAGCTTACGTATCGTAAAACTATAAGTAAATAAGTTATTCGAGAAAAAATAAATATAACAAAAAACCTGTTGTAAATTATCGTGCAGGATATTTTCCATGCTTACCCAACCGTGTAATTGCCCGTTCCATGACGTCACAGCTCATAATCACATCATGCAAGTTTTACTCACAAATTGCTTCAATATTTTTTTCAAAGTTAGTAACTTTATTGCGCTCGTATATTTCGATTTTAGTTATTGTGAATCCGTGAACAAGTTATGTTTAGTTATTAATTACACGCAACATATTCAAATTTGGAAGGACAAAAACAGAGTTACTACTGATAATTTAGCACCGTTTATTTTTGTAAGTAACGAGTCTACAGTGTGAACGAACAAAGAAGTATCTGATGATGAAGCTACGACTTCGAAACATCTAATACAGTAACAAAGAAATTCATTTAAAGTCACAGGACAGACCTTTTAAGGTAATTTACTAATTATCTATAATAATATTATAAAGAGGTAAAGTTTTTTTTTTATGTAGGGGGTAATCTCTGACACTACTGAACCGATTGAAAAAAATAGCTTTACTAATAAAAAGCTACACTACCCTTGAGTAACATAGGCTATAATTTATTTCTATAAAAACGTGTGTAGATTTAGTCGGAAATAATTCTTAGGTTAGGCCTAGACTGATAAATCAACATATGTATTTTGCAACCAATTGAATAAAATAACAGTTAACAGCTGTTTGATTTAATATTTAAGCTTTGGGGTTATATTAATCCTACATCTTTATTATAAAAAAATCATAACACGATTATGTCTGTAGAAGGTTCCAACGGGGTTGGCGTGTGGCGCACGCAGGGGTTTCCCCTAGTAATAAATATTTTAACACGAATTTTCGGGAACCAATGTTTAATATCACATGTTTAAAGTCAAGTGTCTATAAAAACAAAACTAACGCGATAATTTATTAAATGCTCACAGAAAACCATTTATATTTTAAATGAAAACTATTATAAATATCACAATAAAAATATTTTAATAGTTAACTGAATTATTTCTACTACCTACTTGAAAAGTTTATCAACTACGTTATAGTTTATCCACAAGTGACTTTAGTTCATTGTAAATAACCGCTCCCCAAACCCAATTAACCTGGACCTCTTATCGTATTCCGAACCACACCTCGCATCTGTCTGTATTTCACCTTGGATCCTCCCTTTTTCACTTTAGATGGAATTTTAACGCCTCCTTCTCTCCATATTACTTTAACAACATCAATCAAATCACTTTTAATTTACACATTAATAAAACTAAAGAAACCTACGGCATAACGAATACAATTAATACTAACGCTACTTCTTCCTACATTTTACTTCAGAAACTCTAGATTCGCACATCTATTAAAACAATTAATAAACCACAGTTACTTCATATACGAAAAATGTCATTGAATTGTGTCACATATTTCAAATATAAAGTGGTTTGAAAGTAGCGGTAATTTCAAAGTTTGAACGAGACCCAAGTAGGGCTGCAAATGTTTAACTTGGCACAAACTTTATGCTTTTAGAAGAACACTTACTTGCACAGAATAAACATAGTGAGTTTGCTGGATTCGAATTAGACGTAATAAAGGTCAGACGACTTCAAAGAGTTTTACAGTATTTGTTTAGTAGAGACAAATTGGAGTTAAGACATTTCAAAGGAGTTGGACCCTTGTCTTGTTTCAAGAAGGGTTGGAGCAACTTGTAAAGTATTGGCGAATTTATTGATACAAATGCAAAGATCTAATTAGTATGAGGTATAATATTACAAAGAAATACGAGGCCATACTTCATTTATCCAATGATTATGATTATTGGACTAGAAAAGTTTAACTATTTTCTGCATTTCATGATGTCCAAAACTATTAAAGTGGAATTATATTAACTTCGGAATCAGCTATAAGATGTTTATGGAATACGCTACTGTGCTGTATTTTTAATTACAAAACAATTATCAATTTTAATTTAAGGAGAAATGTTAGTAGCAAATAAAATGTTTAAAACTTAACAATGACGATCGAATCAAACTAATTTTAAACCTTTTGATAAGGTGTATTTTACTGAAAACATTCTACTTATTAAAAACAAACGTTAATAACTGAATTCGTACATATGGGAAACCCACGTTTTATAATAGGATGATTAATTAAATTTGTAGGTAAAGATCAACTGGTATGGCCGTAGAATATAGTAATTATAGATAGTAACTAAATTGCACTATAACCAAATCGATATACTTACCCAGGTACGGTTTAGGCCTACCCTTGTCATTTATCTTGACAACGAGAAGCCCTGACCCAGCATAATTAAGTTGGAAGCAACAATGACCTCCCCCCCCCCCCCCCCACAGGGATAATTAAAGGCTCCTAATCAAGTTAAACAATGATTACAGATCAGATATGTGTTAACGGATATTTCAAACGAAACCTAACTTTGCAGTTACACGTTACATTGAAATCGTGTAACTGATTGATTTAACAGAATAAGATTTTAGGAAATTCACTTGGTTTCATACATTTTTTGTTGGAATTATTATGTTTATCAGCATTTATACCACCCGTGAATGTATCTATCTGTTTTCCGGCCACATTGTGCAATATCTACATTTACTTACAGTAGATTTATTGTATATTTAGATTATGTATTAAAACATTTAAAATTAAAATAAGACGAGAGTGATACTTGTTAGCTCCACATGAACAAAACAGAATTTGTAAATTTATGGAAATCTACGAGAAAATTTGGTAGAAGTTAGGTAAAAATTAATGGCTAAATAAAATCTAATATTATTTTCTAGAATCATTTTTAATTTTATACATCAGGTAGTGTTTAATCTATAGAATGACGTCAGATAATTTATAATTATAATTTTGTATCCCAAATTTGACTGTACATCATAAAACACAAAATCTATTCTAGCGACAACCCGACATAAAATTAATTAAATAGCTCTTAGTTTAAATAAACTATTATTATTGTATTAAATTTATCCCAAATAACAGTTAATGAGTTATAGTAAATAAATCTAAATGTTACTTGAAATATTAGTATAAGTTTGATTAATTTAAAGCACGTAATTAAAACAGAACAAACCATTAAAAGTCATAATATGGAAATTATATTTCAAACAAAATAAATGTTAAAAAGTAGAGGATTTAACTTTAAAAAAGTAAATACATTTTTATTTTAAAGCTAAATTCCCCAGCTACATAAGCTGGAAAATAAATTATGCCTACTATTTCTTTTAATGGTAACGCAAAAAGCTTATTTTTTACAGTAGTTCTACAACACAACCATCCATGGCCATCACACTGATTCGTAGCGGGAATCTCAAATTTCCGAGTCATGTACGCTAATCCCTCAGCTACAAGGCATCTGCTATTTATAGTAAAAAAATACAACAATTTAATAATAATTTGTTTGCGAAAATCTGAGTTCTCATAAATTGTTTAGTTTTGAAATATACTACATATTTACATACATTTATGTACATATTTTGTTTGAAACTTTATACTACATATTATTTTATTAAACATCAATAAATACAACCCCCGAAACCACAACACATATCTCAAGAACTAATCGCTTTCATCCTCCCACTTGTATAAACGTAACAGTTAAATTGAAAAGCACGTTTCAAACTGCCAACGCATGACTAAAGGTTACATTTGGCTTCAACCCGTAAAACAAAGCACGTTGTGGAAATTGATCGTAATAACTACAAAGTGAAAGTAATTAAACGCTGCTTATTTGCCATATGATTTCCGAAGCAGGATGTGTGACACACGAAGTTTTAGCGTAATTAATGGCGCTAATTAGAGAGTTGATTTCAGTTAAAGCGCTTACGGCAGTTGGCAGAGAGAATTCATTGTGAACTCCATCATCATGAGATGTTGGAATATTTAATGCTGCTTTGAAATGATGTCGTTGTAAAGGAATATTTTAGTATAGGCTCAGATTGTATAATGTAGCCAATTTATTTTATTTTATTTAAATATGCACGTCAAAGAATTACGGTACTTGTATTATACCGCTGGATTTTTATCTTACATCAAACAACTTAAAAATATTTCTTTACTTACAATATAAAGAAAAACAGTACATTTTCCTTTTATAATTGAACAAGGAAGTTTTGTTTGAAAATATCAACAATACCGGTGGATCCTATCTAGGGAAATCACAGCGCTTTGTAAAAAATCACCACTTTTTGTCTCTGGTTGGTTTTTGTGAGAAACTAATGATCAGGGTTTCTCGGCAGAGTATTCGCAAAAAAGTTTGAAAACAGAAACAAAAACTATACATATATTTAAAGTTCAGGATACTTATAAACCAAATAATGGGGTAGGATAAATTACATTTCTTTGTTATAATCAATTAATTACTAAATGGCGTAAATATGTTTTTGTATCCCTTTCCAAGTATGAAATAATCAATATTTCGACCACAACTGGCAGAGCGGAAATTTATTTTAAATCTAAAATGGTACCCTTTAAACGGCAAACCATTATTCAAAACTTCTAAGAAATATGGTTTAATCATTATTATGATTCGTCCGGTAAACCTTCATACATTTTTAATGCTCTTCCTTTTTTATTTCTTATTATCATTAAAAATTACTCAAACAATAAACTGGAAGCCAAGGGTTACATCTTTAAAAAGTTTAGTTCTAAAAGGACTGATGTGTATGACTAAAGATAATAACAATAATTAATCAATTTTAATTTCAAATATTCAAATTGTTATATTTATGACATTTTTTGGTTGAACCTATTTAAAATCTTTCTTTTTTACAAGATTTTGACAACAAATGTTAAAATTAGTACTTTATCGAAAAATAATTGTTAATTAGAAATTAAATTATTAAATTGCATAAGATATAATAATTAAACAATGGAGCTTGACCTGTAAGACATCATGTAAATAATACAATGAACACTAATTCAACATTCAAATAAAGCATTCAGTATCATCAACAAATACGTAAGGATAAAAGAATTGAAGATGTGATCGTTCAACTAAATACAAATAAATTCAAACAAAATTCTAAATATTTTAAATTCACTACGAGTATATTATTAAGGTTATTTTAAGCGTAACACAACTAAATCCTAAAGGAAGTTATACGTCCTTTAACCACACACCCTCGTGTAAGTTGATTCTAAAATATAGTGAACAATTCAAACTGTCAAACTAATTTCACCCTTTATTACTTTTAAACTCAGTCACCAATATATCACTCTGTGGTTCCACTCGGCAATTAGTCTCCTGTTTGTGACCTCTGTATGTCTTTCATTTCTCTATATTTTTCCTACATTTTTTTAATTTGTAGTTGTTTTAGTGGTGTTTTATTCTAATTGCTTCCTGATTTTATTTTAAGATCCTTAAACCATAAAGATTATAAGTCATAAGTAATACGCAGTAATTACAATTAATTAATAGTTACAATACTATGATTCGCAAATTAGTTTAGAGTTTCGAACATATTTATTTAGCAACCAACTATTTTTATTGTTCGTGGTCAGGACCTGAAGGTCACGTTTTTCGCTCTTAGAAAGGTCGATCTGATAATAACAGGGGCGTTCTCTTTCACATAGTTATTTCAAATTAAATTATATCAACTCAAAGCTAGGTCAGCTTTAATAAATTCGAAGATATATATATATATATTTTTAAATAATCACATTTATGAATTCTTGTTTTACTTAATACGTTTAATGCTAATGCAAGTTGGCATTGTTCGTATGAACGTTTTTATTACAATTCGTATTAAATACTTAGTTTTGTTAATGTATTTATTTTCTTACAAACTAAGCAAGAGAAAAACTTGTTTACCTTTCAGTCTGATGTTCAAAAATCATTTTGTATTTAATTTAGAAACACGCGAGCGTTCTTTAAAAAGTATTCATGGATACCCCGCGAAGAGAAACTTGTTGGCTCATAAGAGCAGGTTATACTTAAACTTGGAAACAGTTTTGTTCCAAATATCTAATGGATCATGTAAGTAAAATGATAACAAAACTTGAGGTTGTCGCAGTGTTTTTATAAATTACATTTTTTCATTGGTTCTCCAAACGTTTTATAAAACCTAAATATTTATTATTAAGTTTTACAGAAAGTAGTTAGGTCGGCTACCTTCATCTTCTAAGTCACGTATGCGAGCTTCTTAGCTGCAAGACCACTTAATATGTTTTAAAACAAATTGTACACTCACACACAAAATCAGCAAAATCTGGTGGTTGAAATAAGACTTATCTTGATTTCGGTCGTTTAAGATAAGACTAAAGTAAATATTAACAATTTAAAAATGTACCTATTGAAAACTGAGGCTAACTCGTTAATAGCCAAAAACGGGTTTGAACAAAAACTTAAGAGTTTAATTAAATTACAAATGAAAAAACATAGACCAAACAAAGACCGGGAGTTGAACCCGGGACCTTCACGTTTCCGTCGTGATGCTCTGCCAACTGAGCTACCCTGATATCTCCAGATATTGGTCGATGTTATCTCACTTGTACGGTTTTACTGCAATTATTGAATTAACAGATTGAATACCTCGTGATACGACATTGAAAACAATCTCAATTCTTATTTCGCAGCTTACAGTGGTGTTTAGTTGGAGATATCTGGAGATATCAGGGTAGCTCAGTTAGCAGAGCATCACGTGAAGGTCCCGGGTTCAACTCCCGGTCTTGGTCTATGTTTTTTCACTTGTAATTTAATTAAATATCCCTTGCTGAGGAAGTGTGTAAGCGGGGGAAAAAATATATATTAACAGTTTAACTTCCATAAATTGAACACCGATGATAAAGTCGAGAAAGTTGCAGGAATACAAAATATAAATTAATGTTGTAATTTTATATAATAGAAAACAATTCATTATATAACGCGGGACGTTTGATTGAATTTAAACCTAAAGGAATAAAGTTATAGCACCTACACGTTCAATCATGTACCAAAAGTTTCAAAAATACTGGTCTAACACAAAATGTGACATGTATGTAGGCTGGCATTATAATTGTATAGGTCTCGTTTAGTAGTAAAAGACTGTAGGCAGTAAATTTAGTATTACCTTTATGGATACCCTACTATAAATTATTTCATTTTTTGTTGTTTATTTTCAAAAAACGGTTTGTTAAAGTATCGCTTTATTTGATACAGAATCATTTGACGTTCTGTAGATGTGTGATATTTCCTTCACAATTATACCGAATATTCGCTAATATTAAATTTGTCTCTGTCACGTGTTTCTATTCATTCCAACAAATTATTTATAACAACTTATTGCATCTTGAGCACTACAATATAAACACAAACTTAATTATGTACGGGTACATTATGATACTACTTATACTCTAAGTCATGAGACTGGTTTTAATTCGCCTAATGAAGTATAAAGTAGGTTAAGTAGACCAAACACATTAGAAGAGCATAATAGTGATTAAAAGATGCTGAGCAGAAAAACAGACTTCACATTTTCTTATTAGTTTAAAAGTTATGGTAACAAAACCTTAGTTCATGAAAGAAACTAAGTAAAGGGAACATATATTTGTTTAGAAGACTGGTAATTTCCTTTTAGCTTTAAAAATCACATTTATACAAATTATACCTGATCTGATGTTCATTATATAACCACATTTTCTGCATATATATTTCTTTAATACCTCAGATATGTTATTGCGGCCACTAAAATGGAATATTTTTAATTTTTAAGTTTTGCAAAATACCCAAGTTTGTATAGTTAATTAAATGTTTGCCGCGGGAAATTTTTAAAACATGATTACATAACATATTACGTTTACATTTTATAACAAAGAGAAAATATCGTCAGATTTCTTTGAAAATAGTTCCTTTATCACGTTTAAAGGTTTTTGAGTACGATAAAATATACTTTTTAATAAGAGGATTGATAATTAAGTTTATTTCGTGATAAACTAGTTCATATTATATTTATAAGGTATATTATATTTTATAGATGTTATAAAAATAATATTAACTGTGTTATAAAAAAAGTCCACATTCAAAAAGATAAACTAAAGTGTTTCATAACGAAGGTGCTCTAATTTCGGTCCTACGCTATCCAGTCGGCAGTAAATCACGGCGTAGGACGCCCGGTGTTATGTGCTTGGATATATATTGGGGTTGGACCCAAAGAAAGATTTATGTTTATTTACTTTCTTTTTCTTACACCGGGACAATTGATCTTAAGTTTCAGAAATAAGTTTCCCTAGTCTATATTATGCTGTCGAAAAAACAGAAACTTTTAAAGGTCCTGTATATTGAAACTAAAAATAACTAAATTTAAATGTCCATAGAAACCAGATGAGATAAGATAATTTCCACTACAATTAAAATATTGCATTAATAATATTCACTAGTATGATTAAATATTTTTCAAAAACGTTTCCATATATACATTCACTAATATTCATAGCATACAAATCTAATTACTGTATTTAAAATTGAGGTCAGCACATATTTTAAAAACTACACCTAACTTAGGTCAAGGGTGTTTTTTTATATTTTAAAAGCTTATTGCATTGCCTCCGGAGATTGTGTTTCCTGTTATATAAATAACCATCAACGGATGAATGAGAAATTAATTAATCTGCAAACAAGAACTCAACGTAGAGTATAAACTAGTTATTCAAAAATACTTCATACTACAGTTGCTTCTGGTGTATTGACAAATGTATGTTATTTTAGTTTCTATTAAACTTTAAGTGTGAAGTTGGCACTGCCATACATAAATAGTTAGATTGCAAAAACCTTTTCTACCCACCCTTTTCCCCACTTAACCTACCTACATTCTTTAAAAACCCTAGCAGATCCAAAAGGTACACTCCTTCCTGCAAAGTGTTCTTACCTTGTGCTTAATATTTTATGCTACCACACCCTTTACAGAAAGCAGCAAGACACAGTAACATTCTTTCTTAATGTATCAACCGCGGTTTCGTATGTCGTACAAGAACCATGGATAACTATTTTAGTGGAGAATGTTCTGTCAGATTAACTGCCCTCATTACTGATTGCCTTTCCTTTGCCGAGCCGCCATACCACCCATCTGCACTTCCCCTCTCCAGGTCTTTCCCGGAAGATCTTCATAATAGCTAAATTTTTACCAAGTGATGTTTTGTTGGAAAGACGTTCCTTGTACGTCTACAACACATGCTGCAGGCTATCGAAAAATCTTCGAGCTATAAAGTGAATTTATGGATAACCAAACTTAGTGTGTAGTGGAAGAACGTTCCTTGTAGCGTGTCATGGCTGAACACAACGCACGTATCCTGTGTTTGTAAAACAGCACTTGCAACGTTTTTTCCGGGATGTATTCTATTGTCAAAAATACTTCCCTCTCTCTTTACTTTACTCAGTACTCCTTCTTAGGCCACTTTCAAATCACATGTTTACCAGTTATCTCAAAGACTAGCGTTGCCAAATGAGATAATAATTCTCTTTCAATCACGTCCCCTCTTCATTGACCTAGATTGCACAGTGCCATAGCAAACTTTTACACTCACATATACTGTGACGTAACTATGGATGACTAGGAACGCCCAGTACTGCCTTATTATCTGAATAGATATTGATTTTGCTCTTACCTTCTGCATTCTCTAGATTACCACGTTAGAAGATGGCTTATTATGTAGAGCACAGATGTATGCGTTCATGATGAATACGTTTTGCTCAGTTCGTCACTACCTGAGAAGCCGAAGACCAATATTTTGGATGCATCATAAAGACGACTATCATCTCTAGGTGATTGGGAATTATCAGAGCATGATATGTCTCCAAATAAATCCCATTAGGTTTAGCGAAAATCTGATAAATTAATTTTAAAATATTTAGGGATTCTTATAGGCATACTAGAACCAAACAATAGTTCATTAATTTACAAACATAATTTGTGCACACCTTAAGAAAGTGGCCCAAACTTTGTAACCTTTTTTAGAGTTAGCAGCTAAATCTGCAATTTTTCTGTTTCTTATGATGTTATATTGTGAAATAATTATGTTAGCCTGAACGTGTTCCTATATGAAGCAATATTTAGTTTTAAAATTATTTTAATTGATTACGCTAAATAATCTGGTTCAACTAATTAAACTGCATATAAGTTAGTAAAACATAATAGGGATTGAAGTTGTATTTTTGGGATTTGCCTATATTTCATACGTAATGAATTCCTTTAATGACAACTGTACACGACTATTTTGTATATTTCAATGGTGAGCTTATTATAATAACCCAATAACAGATTTTTATGGGGTGTTTAATGTTTTTACTTTTATATAACCTGTGAAATAATACCCGAAAATGCTATTTTTGCATGAAAAACAAAAATCGAGGATGAATTAATAATACAATATATACGTATAATAATTAATTATAAAACTGATTCATAGGTTACAAACACTGAATTAAAATTACAGGAATAAATCATTTTGCACTGAATCATAAAAACAGTTAACCTAGTTTATTAAGTCAAAAAATATAACTACCAGAAATAAATAATATAATATATTACAACAATATCTCGACTTACAATACAAAATACTGTATTAAAGTACTAAAACCTCATTCAACAAACCAAACCTATATTCGCTAAACAAAACAGCCTGGCCTACATTGGTACTACAAAAGGAATATAGACAATAGTCTTATTAAGCTACACCCGACCATGTTCGATATAAATGAATTAGCAGAAGCGCTTCCAAGCGTAATACTTGCGCAACTAATTGTTTAGTTTTGTTAGTGTTTCAAACGTTTTATAGCAAGTCCAATTTTAATTAAAGTTTATTTTTCTAAATGTTATTACTCGCTGTGTGTACCAATAAGATAAATACTATAAACTTAATTGATAACATTTTACAAAAGTATAATTGCAAAGAGCTCAAACGGAGTCAATATTGTTTTACCCAAGAAGTAAGTTCTGTTTAGATAGATGTAGAATGAAAGTCTTTGTAAAAGAATAGGAATATTTTGTGGCATTTTTGGTGTTGTGATTTATCAAAGTTGTTCATATTCAGACATTCATATTCAGCGTCAGTAGTCGTGGTTGGTTTAGTAGCCTATTACCTAATATTAGTTGGGTTGCTAATATTATAAAAATAAAAATAATTCTATTTTTGATTTAAATAACGAGAAGTAAGTATAACCTCAGCTTGTTAAAAACAGTTACAAGAATATCAGAATTAGATATAGATTTAAAATATGTAAAAATCTATTGGTTTTGCGTCGATTTATACACGATTAATAATTTTTACAATTACTTAGACTTATCAGATAGTAAAAATGAATCAGGAAATCTTAAGTTTTCAATTTAGAACATTTTTACAAAAAGTACCAATTGCGGTATATTTTAAAACTTAAAATAAACAAAAATAAATTTATCATATGAAAATGAGTAAAATTAAATACCACTGAAAAACGCTTTTAGGATAACACATAGCAAATCCCAAGAAACTACTATAACGTTCGTGAATCGAGACTTACATCAACTTGTATAGGCTACTTAGAATGAGTTCAAGTCAAACTGGTCAACCCATTGTTTTTTTTTTTTTTTTTTTAATTTTTCTACAAGTAACATTGTTTTTATAACTATATTAATGAACATTGACCATTAACCTGACAAACTAATCATAGTGAAAGCGTAATATGCTTTAAATAATATAGTTAAATTTAAAAAATACAAAAACTATTTTAAATGTCAACATACTTGCAATAGTAATACATTATTTGGAACATATTTATATATATATATATATATTGTTACATAGAAATTGTTTTCTTAACGCCTTTATTCATGCAAGTTAGAATAAAGAAGACAAAGAGGTAGCAGTTACTGGCACTTCATACAATTTTTAATTGGGGAATACGTGTGTTTCATGATTGAAAACCTAAAAAACTGATGTTGCAGAAAAATCCCATTCCTGGGAAAAACAGCGTTAAATTCATTAGTGGGTTTTTCAGGAAATTTTGATTTACTAACTGAGTAATGGAAATCCACTTCGATGGGAATTAAAGTATAAAATCTATTACAAACATGCTAAGCTCCAATAACCAAAATTACTTGATAGTTTACGTACCAATAGTAAAACATTTGTTGCGTTTTTCTAATGAGCCTCAAAGAAGGAACTAATAACTATTCAAGTTCAAAATGTTTAATTTAAAACTTTATTTGAGAAACTATACTATATTGTTATCCGTTAATAAGTGTTTATGCAAAATTGTCAAGAAACGATATTCCATGTTATGATGCTCGTAGTTATTAATATCTGACATTTTCTTTACAAGTAGCAATAAAGAACTCAGTTTTATTACGTAGTAAAATATAACAGTAAATGTAGGCCAAATGTAATTTACGAAATGGTAGCATCTGCTTAGTTTCAAGCAGGCGAGTCTGGAGTTTTATAATTAGAAAATTTACAGTAAAATAACAGCAGTGCGGATACACATGTTTCTGTTTGGCCTAACCTTATCATATTAAAGTAAGTAACACTTGAAAATACTTTTGAATCCAAAAAACCTTACTGGTGACGATTACTTTATTGAGAATTATTCTGCTTGCAATCATACCAAGACACCCAGCTTATAACCTGACAAACCGTATTCTAGTATCTGTTATAGTGTAGTAAATGTATACAGCCTTACTTTTTTAAACACATACTGTTAAAACCCTTTTGATAATTTTTAGTGAAGATATTGTAGCAAATTAGGTTTACTTTTGGCTTACAATAATATGCTCTTTCTTTAATGGTTTGAAATTTAATCATGATCGGCCGTAAAAAGAATAGGTCATTGAATTATTTTAGTTGTTCTGAGCAAGTTATTATATGATGGGGATAAGTAGTTCAAATTACTAAAATTCACACATTTTGTGTACTTCAAGCTTTATTCGAATAAGAACAGTTACAAATTCAACTTAGATTATACAGGGTGATTCACAACTGTGCGGTAATAGCTGTATTCTGTAGCTAAAAATAAGAAAAAAAGTTCATCTAAACAGGCCCGAAAGCTCTTCGTTTTTCAGATATAGACCACTTTGTTTTTTGTACAAAATAATTCAAATCTAGAGAAAAGTTTGACTGATTGAGTTCAAACTTGGCATGAAGTTTAACCTAACAATGATCAATCTCAAGAAAATAAGCTATTAAATCCAATAATGCTTTTCAAAATGGCGGCTGTTTGAAAATTTCAAAACTAAGTTATTCAAAACCCGTACATTTCAATTTTAACCCTCTAAGCGGCAGAAGTACGTCTGATTGATTTGATTATTTCAACCACTAAAAATTATCAAATCTCAATAAAACTAATAACATTGTAAAGGAAATATTTCAAAATTTAATTTTTGTATTTAACATTTCTTTCTAAAACCTATATTTACATATTATGTACTCATAGTTTTAAAATATTAGTTTTCTGAAAACCCAACGCCACTCGAATAAAACACATCGAAAGACTCAACTTTGTCATTTCCTTGAAGATCTCTACCGCTCGACCGGGATATTTTGACAATAATATATAAATACCCTTGGATTCGTCAATATTTTAACTTTTTTAAACTGGCATCCAATCAAAAGTCACTTGTATAGTTCCAAAGATATGGAATTGTCTGTAAACCTTTGCAATTGGACAGATTTCAACCAATAAAACAGCACATTTTGCATTCGAGTTAACTCTTAGAATTCGAATTATTTGAATTGGCTTGTTTATTTATAGACCAAAGTTCAATCTTTCTTTTCGTGTAAAGCAAACCATATTTACTCTAAAGCCCCGTTCACACTAATTGCAGACTTGTCTGCGGAAACATTGTCGGCCGACTGTCTCTCCGGTGTTTTCTCTTGTCTCCGGAGACGTCTTCGACTAATCGGCCGACAGTCTGTTTTTCTCTTAGTTTTGCCACTTAGAGGGTTATCAAAAAATATCACCTTTTTTGTAGCCCTTTTGATTCCCTATCGGATGGTCTCTTAGTCAAAACAATCGGATGAAGGATAATAGTTAAGTTATGTGTGATAATTGATTTGTTTAACTCGGCATTCCATACCAACACAGCAAACACAACAATATTGTATGAACATAATATGCTATTATTATCTTTAATTTAGCTACTATCCTTCATCCGCTTGTTTTGACAGTTACCCATCCCATAAGGAATCAAAAGGGTTAAGATATTTTTTTAAATTTACATACATACACTACTGTGACACAAAGAAGATTACTTTTAAATTAAGATCAGAAACATTTCTTATTAAATTTGTTTTTTAATTTCAATAAATGAAAACTTTTAGTCCAGTGAGGCAAACCTCCATTAAAATTCAAATAAACCTTTGCAAAAACTTATATTAAAACATTATTATTTATTATTTGTTCTTATTGTTGATTTAACCGTAAATTTTAGGCAGCTGCACAGTTTATTAGATGATTACACACAATTTTACAGCTATAATATTTATTAAAATGTTATATATATTACTACAATTTATCAACCCTTTATAAACTCTTATTTAAAAAAATAATATCATTTTAATTTGAACTTAGTGGAAGTTATAACCAATAATTATTATTTCGTTCCATTAAACTAGCAGCTTATTTTAAACCAATCTATAATTTACGATAACTCTTAATGCTAAAAAAACATCGTTCATATATATTCTTAGACTAGTTTTATTGCATATAAAGATTGGATTGTTTGTGGTTCATAAAATATTAAACTTACTATAAGGTTTATTTATAAACAATTTTATAAACAGAGTTCAGAATTACAGTTTTGTGTACTGACAGGTTTCGGAATTATAGTTTTGTAATCGGACATATTCGAAATTATAGTTTTGTAATCGGACAGATTCAAAATTATAGTTTTGTAATCGGATATAGTTTTTAGTTATAATTTTGAAAACGAACAGAGTTTGGAATTACAGTTTTGAATGCAGGCAAAGTACAGAATTGTAGACAAAGTAAACAGACTAAGTTCAAAACTATAGTTTTGTAAATAATCAGAGCTTTTTTTATAATTTTATTATAGTTTTGTAACTGGATGGAGTTCGGAATTGCAGTTTTGTGAACGGACATAGTTCGGATTACAGTTTTGTACACGAGCAGAGTTCGGATACATTTTTTTAAGCGGACAGAGTTTAGAATTTTAGTTTTGTAAATAATCAGAGCTTGTTTTATAATTATAGTTTTGTAACTAGGTGGAGTTCGGAATTGCAGTTTTGTGAACGGGCAGAGTTCGGATTACATTTTTTTAAGCAAACAGAGTTTAGAATTTCAGTTTTGTAAATAATCAGAGCTTGTTTTATAATTATAGTTTTGTAACTAGGTGGAGTTCGGAATTGCAGTTTTGTGAACGGACAGAGTTCGGATTACAGTTTTGTACACGAGCAGAGTTCGGATTACATTTTTTTAAGCGGACAGAGTTTAGAATTTTAGTTTTGTAAATAACTGATTATGCAGTTATTATTGATAATATTGATCTATCTGCATCTTAAATATGTCATAGTAAAATAATTTGTTTCATTTAAACTTAAACATTGTAACATTTGTCTCTATTTTAGGTCTCTTGTACGCCATTGGCTGTTTAGAAACTAAGACACGCCCACTCTTGTAGAGGGGTATAAATATGTACCATAGACTTAGAACTAATTAGTTATAATCTGTCAGTTTTAGCTCATATATCACTGAGGATGACGACTTTGTCGTTGAAACGCGTTTGGCAATTAAACGTATATGAGTGAGAATAGTGTTATTTTTATTTTTTAAATATAAATTCCTTCTCACCCGTCAAGCTCAAAGTGTATTTTATAACATATTTTTGTGGTTAACTTGTTCTGGCTGGTTGCAAACATTAAAATAATCTCAGAAGTATAAAACTTGTTACTATAAACCCTGTAGAAAAAACCTTAGACAAAAGTAAAAATTATGTACCTGATTTAGTTGTATATTGGGAGTTCCAAAAAGTAGCTCAAAACGGAAGTCAAAACTAACGAACATTTTGCTCAGTAACCGAAAGACTGAGAAGTGGAAAAACTTGCAATTATTGATGAGTTTATTAAATAATAATTAATATTTAACAAGTCATTTACCAGAATAACTTAGACATAACATATGATAATTGCATTTAACTAATAAAGCGTTAAATCCACTAAACTAAATATATATGTTTTAAATGTAATTTCTCTATTTCACCTTAAAATCATATATATGAGCCAGAGTCTAATCTGAGCAACTAATTAAACTAATCACAATTTTTAAATAAAGATATTAGTCCAGCTATATAGTTGCAGACTGTTTTAAGTAGATGTTGATGCAATACAAATTTAGAGTAAATGCTGGTTTACTAACAACAAAATAAACTTGTAATTAAAATAAATATTTATTAACATTTAAAATAAATATTCTTTAAATTTTGTAAAATTGATGTAAAAAGTAAAAACAAGCTGAAACTACAACGGAGTCATTATAGTATATAATGTCATATGATAGATATATTAATTATTTTAACAATTTGTAATTAAATTTAACGCTAGACTGCAGAGGTTTTCAAATTACAATTGACCAGGACAGCATTGCACCCCTGGCTCTAGGCGTATTGATGCCCAAAGCTGTACACAAAGGTAATAATTCGCTCCAGTTAATTTAAAACTCTTGTCGCACGACTCCTATGGGACTTCATTATCCGTGTAATATGAATGCGCTCATTACGGGCTGACAAATAGTTCTTCCATAAGGTTTGTTTTCCACTGTCAACGCGAAACGTAACACCTAACAAAAGACCTTATCGGAGCTCCTACTAACGAGAACGGATATCATTTTTTGCCGTTTTATTGACTCAGCTGATATTCAAGTTTCATTTTTCTTTAACGAGATCCCGTATACTCTGTTCTTTACTGTTCCTCTAGGAATAAACACATCCTTTGGAAGAGACACGGTAATGATGTAAGTACTACCACATTAAAAGTGAAGAACATTTTTTAAAGTGCGTCATTAAATAGAGTTGGAACCTGAGAGTATGATCAGTACATTAGGTTATTGAAAATTGAAATTGAATGAATGGTAAATATAGTTCAAGAATGGGTCTCTTAAAATTTAAACAGAAAATTAGTACATTTAAATATACGTTTTGTATGAATGGTGAATACCGATCCAAAAAAATATCTATATACCCGATGATAGGTATGATATTTAAATGAAGATATTTATTTAACAACGACTTACTTATGATCGCAAAAGACAAATAAAACAAGCTCAGAGCTAAACAGATTTGAATAGGCCTGATGCTTTCCCACCGCCAAAATTATTACATTTTCAACCATAGACAGTTTACCTAACATCGCTGGGTCAACACCATAACATTTTAAAGCTCCAGAAAAGAATCAATCCTGGAACCTCTTTCAAAAGGTTGACCTGGTTTTAAGAATAATATGAGTGTAGAATTTGCAATCTAATCTTAATATTCTTAAGTAATTTGATTTAAATCCCAATCTTTCATTACTACTATGTGTGGCCAAAGGCGTAATTCTTTTGAGACACTTTTTTAGGAGAAAATGTCAAAAAGTCAAGATTTTAGGTAAAACCAATATACTTTAACTTAAGATATATTTTAACATGAATATCAAAGTATTGGTCCTTTTAAATTAATTTATAGTAATACGTACATTCTTTAAGATAAATACCTAAAAAAAACTAGTTATTTTTAAAAGATGTATAAAATATAGCGGGTAAATATAGCCTTTAAAATAGTAGTTTATGTTTTAGTCGTTTATTCGTGAGATAAATAATTGCCTCATATGTTTTAATGTATAACTTTGGTAAATATTACTGAAATTTTAGTTTCCTTAGGAGAATGTGGCTATCAAAGACGCCTTTTTATGGGCCTAGTAAACACAACGAATTAAATCCAGTCATGCCGTCAAACAATCCAAAATGTAGATCCTATTCCAACAGCGTAATCTCAATTAACAGCACTAAACTCATTTTATTTATTTGTTTGTTTATGGTATTCTCTATTCTTGAAATTTGTTAGAAGAGCTTAGCCCTCTAGTCGAACATATTGAGCTGAAACCGCTATATTTTTTCATGTGATATGCGCTTATTTTGATCAACTATAAACTCTAAATAAATTTCCAAATTTTTCGTAACCAACTCGATTCGGCTTTTCAAGCACATAAAGTGTTATTTATACTTTGTTTATGTAAATATAAATATTTTTAGATAATTTTTATTTCAACATTAGAAAAATTATAGAGCATTCTTCTTAATTTATGCGTTATACTGAAATAAATGATGAAAATATTAAAACATAAATACGTTTAATAACTCTAATTCCACCTCCAGACACAATCGGGTCACATACATTACCTATTGACCATTATGATTAAGCTAATGATACCTTTAGGCTAAACTATTATGTAGGTCTATTAGCTACTAAATCCATTTGTGAATTGCAATTATGTAATTAAAATTATATTTCCCCATAAATCATTTAACTACGTGTTTACATTTGATGTATAATCGTCTTACAATCGTCTTCTTATTTGGTGAAAATAATTATAGGATGATTTACTATATTATATTCGTTGATCAGGTGTTATCAGGTTTTTGCCATTAAAATAAAAGTTGAATATTCAAATAGAATTGATTATAATAAACAACTGGAGAGTAAGAATAATCATGAAGATCATATGTGTCAGACGTTTATAAAAATAACAATAATATTCTAACAAATATGTTAAATGTGTTCGTAGGATATAAGGATTGACTTTGTTTGAATACCTCAGTGCAATACATATAATAATTAGTAGGCATATTTTGTTTCTTTCCTTTTTAAAACCCCAAACACAAATTCTTATCAATATCGTTTCAGGAATATCAATTCCTGTCCCTTTCCCTATGAATATACATAAAACAAATATGAAGACCACAGGGAAAGAACTTGATAAGTCACATTTCACATTTTTTCGGGAGATCATTTTTTAAATTTAAAACTCAGTGATTATGTTAAAATATGCCTTACAATTAATGAATAGTTTTGTTTAAAGGTTCGCTACATTGGTTTTTGGTTTTATTAAAACTTATATGTTATTGTTATGATTTTTTTTGTAAATTCGTCTACATGGACTTATCAAGTTTTTCCCCATTAATGAAGGAGTTTTTCCCCATCATGTTATTTCAGTGTAAAATCATTTTATGACCGTTTTGTATAAAAGAAAAAAACACAAAAATAGAGCAAATGTATCAAAAGTATCAGATTGAACAATGTAAGAATCAATTATTTTACAACATATTTCTAGTTTTCCAGTTAATTCAATAACTTGCTATGGTTCATTTCTTGTCGTTGATTGTAAGTTTGTCATAATAATTCAAACTTAGCTTTAATGCCACAATAATCTTTGATGAGCCAGGTTGGAAAGGAGGGCTTTTTTCATACAAGAAATCTAAGAACTCTGACCAAGACTTAATAATCATGAGATTGTAACATCAGTTTCTCCGTAACATCAAACACCCTCCCAAAGCTTTTCCTTTTCTTACAGTTTTTCCCACGAAAACAAGGTAATTCATTACTTGAACACTCACTCGTATCTGCCATGATTGTTTACATTATCCGATAAAGCATTAAACTTTGTAAATAATTACTTTCACTTTACTATCACACAAACTGATCACTAAAGTAACCTTCAAAAAATAGAAACTGAAATCATCTTCAGACGTCAGGTTAGCCATTGTCGCATTACATTGTTGCCAACCTACTAGGATTACTTGGACTTATCAACGTTTTCCCCTGTTTGACTTGTCAAGTTCTTTCCCTGTACGGGTTTTTTTAATCGCTTGCATATTGTGACTGATCAAGTTATCACCCTGTACTGTGTTACTCCTAGAAACTATGCAATTAAAGCTACAAAGAGGTATAAAAAAGAAAACAAAAAATGAACTTATCAAGTTCTGTCCCTTTGGCTTTCATATGGGTTTGGTTCCACATGCGAAACAAGTAACTTATTTCAAAATACGAAATTACCAGCTAGATCGAATATCAATTGTTTTATCATCTTAATGAATACGTAAATTTTACAAAATAAATTGTCTTTAGTGAAATCAGTAGAGTACATTATTTTAATGGCAAAAAATGTTTAACAAAGTTTAATACTTACTACTTAAAACCTCTCTCAAAATAAATGCATTATATGTGAAATAAATAATTTTGTAAACTAAAATTACAGTTGGGTTTTTAATTTAAATCAAATATTGAGAAAATTTAGGAACTCTGTTAATGGTATTCCTACCAATTGGTTGATTTACCTGTTCCCAACCAATTAGATTTGCATTTATTAATTATAAAGGAAAATGTTGTCAAACTTTATATTGACGTTATCTTTCACGAGCGATACGTAAGATTTTCAACAATTGTAACACGCCATTATGAATGATTTTATAATAAAGTATCGCACTCTGATTTAAAATCTAATGCAGTAAAATGTTAACCTAAGTTGGTTGCAAACCAATTAGCATCCTTGATGAAGGCACCGCAAGTCTATAGGGTACATTAATGTATGAGATTATACCGACAATACCATTGTTTATAATATATATAGAAAGTAATGTATAACAACACAGTCATGACGTATACCATAGTGTTATCTTTAATTTCTAAGAACAGGAAATTAAATAAATTTACGTACCACTAGCAACGTTTTTTAATCTTTATTATCATTTTGTTATTACAGTTTAGTAATATAATAGTCTGATATTAATTTAGCTTGCTATTTTTAAAACATTCATATGAGATTTTTAAAGTGCAGTTTTAAATTGATTTCTGCCTCATGAATTGGTTTAATTCTTCTCTCTCGTATTGGAAGTTTTACTTCACCTTCAGTTTGGTGATCATTCTTCTTAGGTATTTTACGGAAATGAAACACAACTTTTATTGTTATACCTATTACTTAGATTCTAAAAAATAAAATTGAACATAAAGGGTAAAGTTAAATAATAACATGCATAAAGGTCCCGCTAACAGTCTAAGTTTTGATTATTTTCGTAATATTACGCTGTATTCGCTCTAATAACCGCCAATCATCTGACGTCGTACCAAAACTTTTACTTCTGCTTAGTGCTCTCACACACTTAATGTTTTCAAACCAAATAATCATAAGTTAATGTAACTAGTGTACCGGAGAAACTTTGAGTAGAAAGAACGAATCAAAATAATTATATGTTTCCATTCTAATAACGTTGTATGTGTACTGATTTGTGTAAAAATCTAAACTTTTGTTATTATGATACAAATTAATTTCCTTCTTATGAAATTAACTTGGATTCATAAAAAAATAAGTTATTTAAACTAGCTTTTATAAACAGTAATATGTAATTTAGAACAAATTATTATTTTCCTCCTTCGACACTTCCACCAAACAAATTACGCTTTAACTTTAATTTGAACTATCAACGAGTAATTATAACATAAAAGAAATATGAACGAATAAAGTCCATATAATGAAAGTATCTTCCACTATTCAGGATAACTCCACCTGTTTCAGGATAACTCCACCATATTTCTAGTAAGGATAGAAATATTAATATTAAATGTAAAGTTAGACTTTTACCAGACATATAATTAGATTTTTATCATGAAATTTAAGTTGAAATTAAAATGTGCTTGAATCATAATTTGTACAAACAAAATTACCACATAATCTAGAAAGAATGTAAGTTTAAATAAAATTATTATTTAATAAAAACAAATATATAAGTAATATGTAGAGGGGAAGCAGATGGCAGAGAGGCTAAAGGTGCTCTCTTGTTCATTACAGTTGGAACCTTCAACACAGTTACCTATAGATACTAACCTCATTACTGGCAATCAATTTATCTACGCTATGCACTGCTGCTTCTCTCGTCTGCATTAACCTGACAATCGTAAAGTAAAATGTGAAGAAATAATTTTAAAAATCAATGAAGCCTATTTCGTACATCATTAATAGTTAAACCACACCACAACTTCACCCATTGTTGAACTATTGTTTAGTGCTATGATAGACAAAATTAAGTGAATCTTACTTCTCATTTTTATCAGTTCCATTTTGAGAAATAACTTCATTCAAACTAATTTCATATCAATGATTGTAGATATTCAACTATTGTATTTCAATGTAATTTTTCACTACACTTTACTACATGTTACTAATGAAACTGCCATTTAAAATTCATATTTTATATTACGAAATGAAAAACAAACCTCAAAACCATTGGTATAAAGTGTCTTCAATTTGCTCCCGTATAAAGATGGACGGAAAATGTATGTAATATTCAATAATCTATACGATAACGTTGCCAATTATTTCTCATTTTTATAATTTTATTATATTATGCATATAATTTCAAAAACGTATAAATCTAAATTATTAACTGTTTACATCGTCAACATAAATTCACTTACTATTATACTACACTAGGAAGGTTTAAACTGTTGTCTATGATATAGTAACTTCACGGAGAATATTTGTATCTGTGCTTAATTAAAACTAAATATTCTCTTTGAGGTAAGACTAACTGTGAATTGTACTGCTTTTTGTACGTGTTTAAGTAAGAAATTGAGATGGTTGCTGTAAACAATGTAGGTTAAGTGTGTTTTCTGAGAGGTAATGTATTATTAAGACGAGAAACGGCACCGCTAAGCTGTAAAATGGAGTTAAGTTCTTATCATGGAATATGGCTAGATATTCCTTCAGACATCATAAACAATACTCCACTCAACTATTATTGTGTCTTGCTCTGTGGTCATAATATTATAGTAGCGTAAGTCCTAACTCACGTGATTGCGGGCAGTAAGGATGTATTGATAGTACTTACCCAACCTAACATTTAAATCACCTTGTAAGGTGGGTCGTTTCGATCATTATGATTTCATAGGTTCAACATTTTCTCAAAATAATAATTCTTTTTAAAGCTGAATAATCTAAATAAATATAGAACGTAGTTGTTATTATTATGCTTTAAAAACTTCTTAGATATTTTAAAATGTTTGATCATTAGTAATTATTAGGCCTCCCACCTTCTGCATCAACGGTGGAAGCTGTACCGATTCCACCAGGACCGCCGCTCCTGGTATTGTGGGCCTTTCACAAACTAATCCACCTTCCAGCTCCTCCAAGTATTTCCTCTAATCCGTTCCTCTTACTCCTTGCCCCTAAAGCAGTCGAACTGGTTGTGATTCTTTCCATTAAACTATCTTTGACCTGTGAATATCTTTAAAGTGTTGAGGCTTTCCATTTCTGTAAATCTCGGCTTAACTACCTGTCTCATCCAGACCTTAAATACCAACTATAGATTGTCATTGCTCCAGCATATTATTTAGCAAGTTATCTTAAGACCTCGGCTTCTAGTATACTAATCTCCCTTCTTCCACCAATAGGATCACCCCTTATTTTTAAGCTTATTAAGGCGATGATAACCACCTAGGTTTTTCGCCTTTAAAAATAAAAAACAAAAACAAAATTAAGCTTATTAATTTCAGATCTTTAATTAAATTATTTGTTAAGTTATTAATATATATGTCTAAAATGTTATACTAGTAGCTATTATCAAATTGCATCCACATGATCATGTTTATTGAGTTGGATATTTTACATTTGTATAAGCAATTAAAGAATGGTTTAAATAATTATTTTTAAAACTTATATTTATATGTGAAACATGTTAAAAAAAACTACAAATACTAATCCAAGGCAGTTTTGATCCTTAATTTTTTTTTAACTTTTTTGAATTTATAATTTGTAATTATTGCGAAAAGAACAAACGAGCTTCCATTATAAAAAAAAACCAGGTGATGATAACCACCCAGGTTTTTCGCCTATACAAAAAGATTATATAAAACCCTAACTTTTTTACTACACAATCTTTCTCAGTTTCAGATTCTTATATTTATACTTTTGATTCAAGTACGCTAACCCCTCCTCTAAAAAATCACCATAGTAAGTATTCAACCTAAGCTTGTATCAGTGATAAAAATGATTATTTAACATCTTTATAAACAAGACTGTAAAGGTAAAATTTTTCAACTTTTCATACATTACTAAAACAGTTTATAATTAATTGTTTAAATAAAGGTAAAAGATATGCAGGTAGTAATAGTAAAACATTTACTTCAATTATAATTTGATTCAATACAATAATGATGATAAACTTTTCGGTAAGGCAGTAGAAATTGTTTTTTCTTTGTTAGCTTTGAAAGTTATTAATAACAAAATTAATTATTTTTTATTTAAAGGCGAAAAACCTAGGTGGTTATCATCGCCTGGATAACGAAGAGCATTCGCATAATGCTCATACGATCACAAACAACCAAAAAAATAAACTTTTAATTTACACACACTACAGACTCTACACGATAAAATAATAACGATAACAACAATAATTATACAATAACAACTTGTCACAGGGCTGTAAAGAACCCTGTTACATAACAATGAATATAACTCTAATTAAAATAACAAGTAATAAATCTAAACATGGTATTTAAGTTACGTAAATGTAAGTTGTTTCAAATGTTTCCAATTACATTCAACCGATAGAGAAATGCTAACACCATATTGATGGTTTGGGAATCATCACCCAACATCCTCTGAATGCAATTTGGTAGGCAAAACCTCTTCCGAACATGTTTCAGCTTTTCACAATCTAAAAGTAGATGTTTAATTGAAAGGAGATTTAAGCAGTAAGGACAAAGCGGCGGTTCTAGGTGTCCTGGGGCAAGTCCAAGCCAATTCAAGATTAGTTATAAACAAAGTACAAAACAAACTGACAAACCCTATGAAGTGATTAATAAATAAATTGATAACATTGTATGTACTTTCTACAGTACTGCTATGCCAGCCATTAAGAAACCTGAAGAATAGTCCGGTACTATAATCCGAAACTGTATTTAAAAAAAGACAAACATTTAATATACTATTGTTTACTCTTATTACAAATTATTTAAAATATTTTAATTAAAATTGAAATATTTATTACAGTTTAAGTTATTGTCTATTATTAAATAAATAGCAGATTTATTTACACCTTAACACAACCCACCGATTCTATTTGTTTGTATAATTCTGATAATTTGTTTCATTGTTTAATTATTCTTATTCAAGATTGAAAACATAAGTCTTAAAATTATGTGGTATGAACAACCGTCTTTCGTATTAAACATTCAAGAATCAAACAAATTTGTTATTTATTACGTGTTATTGTAATGCCCTGTATAGTCTTCTACGGAAATTCATCATTCGGAAAATAAATTGTGTGTATAAAAACTATTTTTGCCTTGAAAATCAAAAACTGACTTCATCTACAGCCAAACAATATATCCTTTGATATCAATAATTTGTATTTAATTGTACACGGTGGATTAGTCTTTAAAATTGCCTTCCGGCCCACCCCTGGCGACAGTTCCGACATCCTGGAGTATAATATCCCGCTGAGGGGAAATTAACCTCCCACAAAGGCTTTCTCTGATTGACATCTGGAACTGAAGCCCACCCGATACTCAGCATGGAACTGCAACTAACCTATTAAAGGATGAGGGAAACGCTTAGCTCAGTAATAACCTAATCAATGTTTTACAATCAATCGCTTTAAAAGAGCAAAATTATAATCAAAATATCTACGATTTAGTGAATATTTAAGGATTTGTTGCATTCTTAAGTTTTATTAGAATTTCCATTGGAAATATGAACTAATGCAGTGATCCTTATGGTGAGACCCTTATGATCAAGAATAATAAATGAGCACCGATCTTGATCCTCAGAACACGTTTTGGGTGTCATTAAAAATTATATATATATGTGGGTATATGTGAGGGGGGATTTGTGTGTGTGTGAGGGTGTGAGGGTGTGTGGGGTGGTGTGAGTGTGTGGGTCTGTGGGGGGATGTGTGTGTTCGCACACTATCAGCCGCTTTTTAAGTCCAATTTGGTATAACTTAGTACACATGTTAGTTGTCTAAGTCGCTCGGACAAGTTCGTTAGAAAAACTCCAACAACCGGAAATACATTTTTTGACCAGAAGTAACAATTTGTTTATATTTTTCGTACTGGAATGAAACGTTTTGGGGGTTTTATCTAACAAAATTTAT
The DNA here is from genome assembly GCA_018207615.1 of Philaenus spumarius. Classification (NCBI taxonomy): domain Eukaryota; kingdom Metazoa; phylum Arthropoda; class Insecta; order Hemiptera; family Aphrophoridae; genus Philaenus; species Philaenus spumarius. Next base: position 178,854 of record JAGFPH010000318.1, read on the forward strand.
GTAGGTTTTTATTCTGCACATTTAGTTTTTTTACACGACCGCATAGCTCACTTGGTTAACCAGAACCAATTAAAACGTAAAATTACATAAAAGTACCCGGTTCAAACCCACGTGGGGATTTTACCATGCTTGCATCTCCTGATCCGATTCCAACGGTTGAGTTGAAAACTGCGAGCGAAGCGAATCAGTCCCATATCACGGGGCCGCAAGGGTGCAATGAAAGAGAACGAGTTGAAACTGGAGGTTTAGGTGCAAACATATTCTACTAATATTTCGTACTCAGAGGCAGCTATTCAGCGCCTTCGTGAGTAGATAAATTTCCCAACTAGTTGATTGAAGACCTAAAACACATAAACTAAATTTTGGAAATTCGCTCAACTCACGTCAGCGGTTCAGGTGCGTGGTCAAATTATTTTATATTGGATTTGTTTTTACAAAGCTAGTGATATTTAACAATGTATGGGTTTTGTGAATCGTAATAGTTTCGTATTCTTGTCCAAGAATGTTAAGTTACTCCACCTCATTTGTAATTAGAATGAGAAAAACTCATTGCGTTTGTATTGTTTACATGATTCAGAAATTAAATAATAAAACTTTCACAGAATGTGTTACAAAGCCTAAACTTACAGGAATCTTATAATAAGACTGTTTACTTATATAAACTTATAAAACTTGTTATATGTAGAATTACTTTAGACCTTCTAAATCCTTGTAATAATTTGTTAATCCTATTACTTTAAATGAGCAATTCTTGTATCTATCTTTGTACCTGTCGCGGATCTCGAAAACGGCTCTAACGAATTCAAAGAAATTTTGTATTTAGGTATAGTTTTGATTTTTAAGTACACCCATATAGTTGTTTTTCGTGTAAAAACGCAATTTTTGAGAAAATCTAATTTAAAGGTTGAAAATGTTTAACATAGGGTCTTATGGGTTGCCATGTTGGTTACAAAATAACAACGAAATAGTAAATAAATCGATCAAAACAGCTGTTTATAAACAAGCCAATTTATACTGTTTTATCAGCTGTTCATTGGATACTTTTTAATAATTACTGTTAAAAAAACAAGCTAATTTACATTGTTTTAGCACGTTGGAATTAGAATAAATTGGGCCTGATTTAACAATTTATTTTGTCAAAAAAAAAAGGTAAACTTGGCAAAGATGGATAAATTCTAATAGTCAATTTTGTAATATAGGCCTTGCTCATTTCTTAAATATAGTATTGAGGTTATGTTAATCCTGCAATAATTGTTACTATATTTAGGCCTGGTTTCAAAACTTTAGTAGACAGAAGATAGTAGAACTAGGACTAAAATCGTAATGAAAGCCTCTTACGTTTCTAAATCGTGTATTTGAAATTATAATTAATCTTGTAATTATTGTTAATATATTTAAGCCTGGTTTCATAATTTTACAAACCATGTACAAACGAGAGAAAGATTAACGAGATTCTTTAGCGAATTTTCCAACTGCAAGCGAAGCGAAGCGTCCAGGGGCAGAGCCCCTAGTATCTCTAATGCTAGTATAGAGTCATATTAAACTATTATATTTACAAAATGCATTTATTGCTCTGCTTTATAATTTGAAAGGATGAAGTGATAAGCATATTGACTCAGAACTACATGTTCAGTTATGGAAGACACAGTAGCCTACAGTATTGACATACAGTACATGCGGCTGCTATGAAAGTAATACTATTGGCGTAAAAAAATCAAATTTTAATCCAATGAACATTTTTTATTTGGTATTTTTACAAAATTTTAATAAATAAGACCAGCAATTTTTCAGATATGGAACTTTCAGATAGTCAACTTTCTTCTTCAAAACCATTAAAAAACATAAAATCTTCCTTTTTTAAATTTAACTCTTTAGAGCACACTAGCTACAAAGATTTTAAATTTTTGTTTAAAACCCAAAATTGTTCACAACAAAAAATGTTTTTTTTTAAATTTGGCGACAACATTAAAAAATGACTTATCGTATAAAAATTATAAATCCACTACATAAACCAAAACAATAGTCTCAAACAGACTGTGGGTTGGAATTTGTATTCTTATAATATATAAAATATTTTAAAATTAAAACAACTGATAAACGAATATTATATCAAACACACTCAAATGGTAAAGTCAGATCAACTGTTAATAAACGTAGCCGTATTATCAGAACAGGGTATATAAACCTATTTTAGATTTTTAATAACCAAAGTCAAGCTCAAAGGTAAAGTAATTATGGTGTTTCGCTTCCTAGTAATTTGAAAAGGATTGTACGGAAACAATGGAAATGTCTGGCATCATCCTGCAGGACTTGATCATGTCCTGTTATCTCTGTTAATCCGATGAGATCACTGAATCATACCGGTGCTTGCTTGTACATTATTAACTTCATAGCGGATGGAAAGATGTGAGAATTGTTACAATAGAACATTTGATTTTCCAATTTAGGAGAGTTAAACAATTCAGGGTAAAAACATTAGTGTGATGACTACAGTTATTTATATAAAGCGCTATAGCTGTAGGAGCTCGGCATAGTCAATGAAGCCAATAAATAGTCAGAACTTCGAAAACCACAACAACAGAGTCAAATATTTCAATAAAACATATTTTATACTACTTTAATTGAAACCAAAATCATTCCGGTAACCTGATACCATTTTTGTAACCCTAATTTTGTTTATAATCACTGTGTATCTAAATTTTGTATAATTTAAAATTTAGTTTTGTATTATAATGAAATCAGAATTTTTTACAAACAAATACTTGATGTCTGATTAAAATCCGTTTAAAAAAAAGTTTTTCTGAGAATTTTGTATTAGTTATAGTAACTTTTTTGTAGGCTATATTTATTTAATACAAAATGATTATGAAAGCAATAAAGTTTCCTGGAATAATAAGAAAAAATTCCTTGAAATGCGAAAACTTTGAGTGATACAATTTTCTGTAAACATTTCCTAAATTATCTAAGAATCTTTTACTATTTAAGTGTAAAATATATATAATTAAAATAAACGGGAAATGATTTAGTTTCATTTATAACAATCATAACAATTACACTAATTAAAAATTATCTTTTTAATAACGTTATAGCTACATAATCAGAAAATAGTACACACATATTACCTAAAGACTTTTACATGAGCTTGAGTCGTGTTCAAGCTACTGGAAATGAAAAAGAAATGTATCAACAAATAGATTAGTCAAAATTAAAAATAAAATTTTGCAATAAGTGAGTTGCAGTATTTAAAAATGTATCATCAAAAGGAAAAATAATATTTTACAAGCCAAAAATAAAAAAAAATAAACGGTACCAGTAACAGGCAGATACTTTCTCACAAACATATTTAAATTACTAAACAGATTCAATGTGACTTCATAATTGTAGGAGGTTTAGGAGAGGTGATTAAAGTAGGATATTAACTAATAAATATTATTATTGTTATCTAGAGAGAAAACTATTCGATCGCTTTCGAACAAATTTGCACCATAAACGTCAATTAAGCCTGTATAGATGCACGAAAATATTTGACAAATTTTGAAAAACAACCGTCTTTTAGGCCAAAAAAACCACAAAAATCATTTATTATTATTATTAGCTAAACGAGAAGATGCGGTATTTCGCATATGGTAGGGTACATTAAGGGCTACAAATAAGACAAATTTTATCAAAATCGTTAGAACCGTTTTTTATAAAAAAAATAATAACTGATTTTTTGGAGGTTTTTTGGCCAAAAAGTGGGTTGTTTTTCAAAAATGTAAAAAAAAAATGTTCGTGCTTCTATACAGGCCTAATTGATAAGTTTGGTACAAATTTGTTTGAAATCGATGAAATAGTTTTCTTTCTAGCTTTGTATACATACAGACAGACATTTTGTAAAAAACACTTTTTTAACTCAGGGAGTCCCAAAACGGATATTTCCAAAAAAATCTCAACATTGGTTTTTTTGCGATCATTATACTTTCTCTATACTATAGTATAGTGAGAAAGTAAATAATACAAATTTATAATATAATATACAATTGGAAAGGCTTTTACTAGCTGTAGGTAGCTATAGGTTAAACTATTTACATCTCAGAATATTGTACGTATTATATATGCAAAATGTTATTTGACTGCAATAAATATTGTTTTAAAGCTAAAGTACAAATTCAGATATGTTGTTATTAAGTCAATTTGTGTTAGATGTGTTATTTTAATTACTTTATTACTCCACTTTATTACTTTGCGATGATTCATCAAAGCAGACTTAAGAGAACGATCTATTTATCAAAGAACAGCATTATAAACAATGGTTTTTTGTTTAGCCTACCATTGGACTTGCAGGAGGACAAGATTGTTGCCAGAATTCATATTAGCCCAGTGACTTTATGAAAAGAAAAAACATTAAATAGTATAGCTGTTCTAATTATTGCTGGAAATTTTACATTTGATGAGATCTTCCTAATCAATAATATGAAAAGTCTCTAGGTGGAAGGGGTCAGGAAGCCATTTTAGATTGTATGTCCTTTTTTTTAAATATCTTGAGAACGGTTGACTATATTGAAAAAATGTATACACCCCAAAGAAAAATTTCCTACAAAATCAACTACAGTATATACATTATTGTATCTCTGACCGTTTCTGACCCTCTGAGGGGAGGGGAAGGAAGGGGTATTGCTGCACAACTTCGTAGATTCATAATATGCTTCTACAAACTACACTTACACACAGCTGTTATTTGTGAAGTAGGTAACTAGTTGTATCCAATTTTAACCATTTATGTAGATACAATTTGAATATCTTTATTGTAGAAAGCAATTAAAGCAGGGAAATAAAATGTAGATAGGCCTAACCAGCAGTTTAAAACACTAGATTTATTATAATAACAGAATTAATAAAATAACAGGATGAGTAATTTACAAGAAATTAAAATATAAAATGATTATAAAACTGTAAACTATTAAACTAAAAACACTTCTTTAAAATCATCAGGAAGTTCCTCCTCGTCTTCGTCAGTGGTCTGAAGGCTGTTGAGGCAAAGTCCTTCGCAGTGATTGCATGCAACGGTGCATAGTAGTCCTACCTTACGACACCCACATTTTGGGCCACAACAAATATTGCATGGACCAAAAATCATTTTGAGTATGCTGTTCGGCACAATAGGCTGCAATATTTTGATTGCTTATAGGTACCCTGATTTCTGATGCCAACCCCAAAGAACCGCCGACAGGTCCTTCCCCAGCCACTGCTGCATCTGGTGATACAACCTCAATCAATTTTGGTTGGCCGCATCTTCAGTTGGTGGAAATGATACTAAAACTGTTTTGACTTTGCAGGCAGATTTTAAAAACTGTTTGTAGCGAGGGTGGCTAAAGGAGGTCTCTCTTGGGTTAACCGTACAGAACCATGAAAATGGGTTGTTCTGCTAGGCCATGCGTTGCCAGAACTCAAATAAATGTGAACGTGCTACGTATTGTCCGTGTGAGAAGCAAGGGCAGAGCAAATAATTGTCAGCTATCTTAACGGGTTACCTTATGATTTGTTGACAGTCATCGCAAAAGCTAAGTAGGCTATTTTAATGAATTAATACGTTTAACTTTAAAATATACATTAAAGAGTATAAGTGTGTTTCCTGTACGCACACATAGGCGACCATACTTCAGATACAAGCTGCACAATAATGTCTAGCTCTGCCTTATCTTCGCCGAGTATCTACATCTAATAAAGTTTCTGGTGTTCGTTGTAACTCTTTCTTCGCCTTCAGTCGAACATCAGCCTGCAGAAATGTTTCTGATGTTCAAATTTCTCTTTAGGGGAAAGTAGTCAAAGAAACAATTCCCTGTACTTGCATGTGATGACGCTTTCGCGAGCATATATATTAACATATAATAACCATTCATACTCGTTTTGTGTACGTGTTCACCTTGAAAATAATTATAAAATTATTTGGGTAAATTATTGAAAAGAATATGGGAAATGTAATATGATTTATATAGTTGGATAATGATTATCAACTAACCAACTATTATTAATGATTATACTGAAGCGAACAAATTAGTAGAATATTAACTTAAACTGCGAGAATGTTAACCACTTTGTTCGCCTCCTAAATATAAAATCTACTAATAAAAAGTTATTACTAATGATTAAACAACATATGGAGCAATCTTTTAAATCGATTGATTGTCATTGCTCAATTAATCAAAACTGGTTCAAGGGCGGATACAGGTGGAGGGTCATGGGGGTCATGATTTTTTTAAGGCCTGATTTACACGTTTGATTTAACCCTACAAGTGCCTAATAACACTATTATAGTGTCTCAGCCCGCCGCAGACAGGACTATTGTATCGTCTGATTGTGTGATTGTATTTCACCCACTAAACTTCATCCAATCTCAATAAAACAAAAACCATTGGAAAGAAAATGTTTTAAACATAAATTTTTGTATTTACAAATTTGTTCTAAAACGTATTTACATATATAATCATCGTTTTGAAATTGTAGTTGTCTATAAAGATGACGCCTCGCGAGAAAACACAAAGAAAATACATAAAACTTGTCACTTTTCTAAGACTCATAATCGTTAGACAGACTTGTTTTTAAAGAATAAGAGGTCATAGTTGGATTCTTCAACATTCGATCTTTCTGACACTGCCTTCCAATCATTCGTCACTCTTATAATTTCTTAGATATGAAGTTTTCTGTAAACCCTTAAGATTGCACAGTTTTTCAACCAATAAGCAAGCATATTTTGTAATCAATAAAATCTATATATAGTAAAAATCGATATACTTGTACATTGATGTTTATACGGATTTTAGTGTAAATTCTATAAATATTTTCGTTTGATATAAGGAAACCCTGATTTAATGTTCATGGGCTACAGCTACAGCTATAGTTCTTGTCTGTGAAACCTACAAATTGTTTTTTTTATAGACCCTGATTAGACCATTTTTCACCGGAAAAAGTCGAAAAAACGCTTAAAAATTACAATTTTTCAAACTCTTTGCTAACTTACTATATTAAGAGAAGATCTTTCGAAAATGATTGTTTATTATGTGTACTTCAAACAGGAAGAAGATAAAATTTGTCGCATTAATAGCTTTTGCACAATTGCAGTATAAACAATTTAGGCCATTATCTTGCATAATGCGCCCAATTAACCTGAGTGGCCCGATTTAAATTTACCAATCAGATTCTAAAAGTAGACATTAAAACCTACAATTTCTATATCTGCGATTTTTTAGTAAGGTTGATAAAGTATGATAAAAATGCTTCAGAATATTTTGAATACCGACGCCAACGGTAAATTTGCAAGAGAGGCATTGATAATAGGGGAAACAGCAGCCTGCCGTTCTCTTCTCCTCCGCATTATGCAAGATAATGGCCTAAATTTTTTATACTACAATTGTGCAAACTATTAATGCGACAAATTTCATCTTCCGCCTGTTTGAAGTACAGATACTAAACAATCATTTTCCGAAAGATCTGCCCTTAATAGGCATAATGTAAATTAACAAAGATGAACTTTTGAAAAATAGTAATTTTTAAGCGTTTTTAAAATTTTTCTCGGTGAGAAATGGCCCAATCGGGATCTCTACAAATGTTTTTTTAATTCTCTACAAATGTATCGCATGGAAATATCGTGATCCATGCATAAATGTTTATTATATCAACGAAAAACCCAAAAAGTCCAAATTTATTGTTATTTTTGTTTATGAAAAATGGGCAAAAACTCCTTGCCTTATGGTTTTTGTATTTTATATACCTATGTGCAACCCTTAAAGTCACTGTGGATGTCACTTGCTGTTAAATTCAATAACAAGAAACAATCTCTATTGGTTGGGCT
>JAGFPH010000318.1:191681-210493 GCA_018207615.1 Philaenus spumarius
GTATTTTTACCGGGGGGTAAAAATATACTAGAGTATTTTTACCGGGGGGTAAAAATTCCATAGGCGGTACAATTACACTCTGACACCGGCCCTGAGGATGACTGTATAACCGTCAGAGCCAATAGCCCTCTAAGATATCTAATCATTGTTGGCAGGGTAGTCACATAGCTTTAGCGAACAATGCAGAATACCATGGGAATGATCGGTCAATAATTCACATATAGACAAATATTTAAAAAAAATTAAAGGCCAATAGGGAGATGAGTGAAAAATCTTTAGCCAATGACAAAGGGTTTTCGAAAGGACGCGGAGTCAGGAGTGGGATGAGAATAGGAAAATCGAGAAACCGGTGGAGGGTTAACACCTAAAAGCTCATCACATAACTAATTACATTTTACCTTAAAATTTAAAATCAAGTCAATTAACTAATCAAGAAAAGTAAATGATCAAGTTGAATAACTCATCAAGTGAAAATCAATCATCAACTTAAAATCAGTCATTAATTGCAAAGTTCATGCAGGAACCCATGGATAAATAGTGTTCAGTGAATGTGCGAATATAAATAAAATAATGTCAATAAAATTTTAAATAAAATAATTCTTCAAAAATATAGTATCAGTTTAAAAGTGAGTGAAAGGAGAAATCACAAATATGTAAGTAAATTAAAAATTTCAATTTATGTTAAGATAGATTTCGAGGTTAAGCAAATTAAAGAAGCTAAATCATATCCATATAATTAAATTAAAGTCATATACAGATAGTAAATTAAATAATATATATTTAATAAAAAATCATAGTTTAAAAGCAAAACTAACTAAGAAATTTGGACGGATCTTCTTTATAGAGAATTAGCTGCCAAGGATTTTAAAAATACCTACTAAGCAATTAAGAGGAGATTCCTATTCAATTTAAAGGTCAGAAACTGCTGTTTAGGATAATATTTTAAAGTAAAGAATTATGTTAAATGAATTAACAAACTTTTAATTTCAAATATTTTAAACTATAATTTGCTGTTAGCCAATTTTAATAAAGAATAAGTTTTATATAATACATATTAAGGAGACTGCATGGTAATTAAGTAGTACAGTTTCCCTTAAGAACATTATACATTAACTATAATAATCATCAAAATATTATGGTGAAGTTAGTTTAGTAGATTCAGCAACTTATCATTAAGTAAAATTTAGAAAAAGAAACAAACTTATAAATTAAACATTAAGAAATTGTATATTAAATTATTTGTACATTTCTTAAGAACAATTTTCATTAAGTATCATGTTAATTTAACCATTGTTCAATAAATTCAATAAAAATTCTAAATGTTATTAATTTTGAAAAATGTTAACTATCAAATTAATCATATGTCATGTACAATCTTTTATTATTAATTATACATTTAATACAAACTATTAACGTCTCTGAAGTTATTGCAACCAATTAGTTGAGTGAGACCTCTCAAGCCAAGGAAAGATTGATTCGTAAGTCAGATCTGGTGGAGCCCCCAAATAAGACAAACTATACATTGTTTAAAGACTATAAACCTCTTAAGGTAAACACGAAAAATTTACATTACATGATAAAATCGCCCAAATAAAACGATATCCTTACAGGTGTTATTAACTTAAAATAGTTGATGAAATATTTAGTTTGCGTATTTATAAACAAACTGGTAATGTGCATTAGTGTTACTCAAAAACTTTAACTATCATCTAACTAAACACCTTAATCTAGCTTCAAAGTAAAGTTTATAACGATGCAAAGTAAACATTTAAATTGTAAACATTATAATAACTTATTATTCGTTCATAGTTGATATTAAATTTATTATGTTCCTTATTTTTAAGTAGATAATGTACAATTTTAGAAGACTTATAAAGTGCATATGTGTTAATGTGTTTTTTTCAAACGACTCGTTTAATATCCTTAAGTGGTAATTTAAAATGTTTGTCAAATGAATTATTAAATATATACAGAGCAGAGCCAAATTCTGGAATATATTTTGTAAATTCTTACAGTTTATAAATAGAATCAGTGGAAACAGAAGTTTTTTAGCACTTTTAAAAACGTATTGGCCTTGGTTATTTTTATGATTCGAATGTTTCTAGATGCCCCTGGTAAAAATCTACCCAACATCAATTGTTGCAGCTGAAACAAGCTTAACTAGAAACTGAGATAAAACTCTAATTTCCTACTTTTGTTTCATTCCGTAGCAATTCAATGAATGCAATAATTTCGTGTTAAAGTTTTAATAGCCCAATAAAACAATATCCTTTGTAATATTAAAGATACATAAAATTAATTAAAAATGTTATGAAAGTTATACTACATTAAAAAATTATTTACACAAACAAAACTGTGTACAGTCGAAAAAATTTAAATCGTAGTACAACTAACATTTACGAATACTGGTTAAGTTTGTACAACTATCGTATCACCCAAATGTAGTTACGAAATACAAACACTGAAAATAGCATGCTTGGTGTGAAAATGAATGCCATGAAAGCCATTGTATAATGTTATTGCAAACAAGACAGGCGGGCGTAACCTATAAAACCATATTTATAGCGAAGCCTGTAATTCAAAGAAATTTATTGAATAATTTAATATCCTTCTTTGGATAATAAAGTACTCAAGTGGCCATGATATCGACGTATTGCGTGCAGTATTTTTGCATGAAGACGTCGATATAATCAACCGAAGGCAGAGTAAATAAAACCCTTCGTCAAATGAGACAACTTTACTTTATTAAATTCAGACACTTTCTTGACGTATTAGTTTATTAGTAGGCTACTTAACATTGTATTATTTTTAATGCATTACTTAAATTGTCAATTCTTTACTTTTCTAAATCTAAATGTATGGTTTGTATAAATTAAAGTTGTTTTTAATGTAAGGGTACAATTTAACTGTGTATGTTAGTCATCGAAACACAATTAAATTTAAGTTAGGAAATCGTATTTGTTTGGCTGTGACGACTTATCTACTACTTATTTAAAAGTTATTAATTGCGTTACAACTTTTACCAATTTGTTAAATATTGTCGTTTTAGTGACATGGAAAGATTTAATCTTATAGGATTATTCTGTTGCCTGTGTGTCACAGACAAGTTTTTCACTATTAGACAAAGGTCACAAGCTGACATTAAATATACTTACAAAACATGATAACCAAAAGAAGTTGAGTTTTCAATTAGCAAAACTCAAACAGTTATTTCCTATAACTATTTAATAAAGTGCGTTTTTGCACACTCACAGCAATGCGCAAACTAAACTACATGTGTTCAGCGTCAAGTAATTATACCTCTTTGTTTTACTTTACCGTACAGCTAAACAGCTGGCGTGAGGTAAAGTAATACTTTTTGCACGTCAGCTGTTTACTTTGGCCAAAGCCGAAGGCATCAAAGTAAACTTTGCACCCGCAATACACACAACATTTTTCCTACAGCTACATTAGTGTTTTATTTTTTTTAAAGATCTGTTTTACAGAGGTTAATCACTTAACATTTTCAAAACATACACTACATCAGCTGTTTACTTTGGGCAAAGTAAACAGCTGGCGTGGGAAAAGTTTTACTTTACCGCATGCCGTTTGTTAGCCGTGCGGTAACAAAGAAAAATAATTACTTGACGCTGAACACATGTAGTTTAGTTAGCTCCCTGCTGTGAGTGTGCAAAAACACATTTTATTAAGTAACTGTAGGAAAAAATTGTTTACTGTACTTTTAGTTGACCAAAATTTTGAAAGTACCCAAACAAAATTTACATCATGATACTTTCTTTATTATTGATTGCCTTGATGAACTAGTTATATTTATAAATAAGTTACTCTGTAATATATTCGTATTGCTCACAGTCCTTTAATATTATTATATTTTATTTTTTCTTTGTATACGTCAGTTTCGCCTATTTTTCAGAGATTTTCAAACCACTATGATTCTGCATTAACTTGCATCTGCATCGTTTATTGGTAATGAAACCCGAGTATAACACACAAAGTGAAGGACTCCCTACTTATGTATTTTACAGGAGAGCATCTAAACTTTTGTTACGTTTTCAATTCATGCTGTGTAAAGTAATTCTATGTTTGAGAACCGTAGCCTACTTTCACTACTTCCTACCACCAATTTTTAGTAATATTTTTTCCGCCATGGTTCCTATTATTGGTTAATGTTGCTTATTGTACGTACAGACCCTTGAAATTTTCTGGTTTATTTAAAGATCACTAATTATAATTTTAAATGAAATAAAGAGAAACCCACCCTTCCGTATGCCATTAGTGTATGTGTACTAAATAATCCATAAAATGTACAGTATTTTTAAATCTTGTACACAAATTGATATTCACAATAAGATTTTCGTTGTTATTAATCTATCAATAACGAATAATATAATAATAAATAATACAATACTTATTTTGTCTTACAATTTTGTTAAAAACATTATTTTAACCTATAATAATGATTACCAATTACAGTAGTCTGTTTAAACATATTTTCTTTTTCTGTCTGTAGGACAATTTAAATTTTGTTTTATAATTTAATATTTAAATGTGAAAGGTAATTTCTTTTATGATTTCACTAGTTATTTTCATAAACGTTCTACCATATACTTAAAAACTTAATAAATATTATATTATTTACATACAGAAAAACTTAATAAATTAAATATATTATTTACACACAGAATTAATTATGAGCCGAAAAGCACCAAGTGATCACAACTGGTTTATTATTAAAAAAATATTTAGTTTGTTTACTGAAATAATAAAACAATATTGCTCAGTAACTATTGGACTGCTGATACACAAAACAAATTAAATAAACCATACAATTAATATATTCAATAAAATATTGTGTTTTAATCAAGCATTTAATAAAAACTCTATAGCACTCATAGCAACAACTGATGTCCGTTACAAATACAAACTAAATTTAGGTTTTGTATTTTACTAATGAATCGCTAAATGTTAAAATGGCATCAGTCACTATTTTTGTCATTTTCACTTTTTTAAATATTTTACAAATATATAAATCGAGCTATCATTTTATGTTAGACGGGCATCATTCTGAGCTTTCTATTCCTACAAAGTTTGTATTTTTTTGTAATACAAAATGTTTGTAATTTTCCTGTAAACAGGTTTCAGTCAGTGACTCATGCCCTTTTAACATTTTTTGTGTTAGTAGTACATCCTGTTGAACAGCTGATGTTAAATTAACCTACATTTTATTCCTTGGAGTAAAAATAGTTTTATTGGTTATACCTTGAAAATTTAGTATTATTTTCTAAAAATAATCATGAATGGAAGTGATACTGAGAGTAAAATTGAGCAATGTTGAGCAAAAAAAGGAAAAGAAATCTAGAAACATGTAAACGAAATCAAATTAAAAGTGCTATACTTAAAGGCCAGAATTATGTTAATCAAGAACTGTTTTATTTGAAGCAATTGTCAGTGCACTGATTTTGCATACATAATATTAAGGAAAGTACAAGCCAAATTTGAGGCCCGGAAGAAGTTTGTTTATTTCTTTTTGAATATTTAAACAACCTTCCTTTTACAATACACTGAAGACTTTTTCAGATAACTGTCCTGGCCAAAACAAGAACCAAACAATTTCCCGTTTCTTTTAGCTCTGACAAATTCTGGAAGATTTTTAAAAAATCCAAAAATTTTTTCCGGTTCGAGGGCACAGTTACCTTCCGTGTGACAGAAACTTTGGCATAATTAAACGACACTTCGTAAACACGATAGATTATAAAATATCCATGAAATAACACAACTGATTATAACAAGTGGAAAAGCAGGAAAGTTTACAGTAAAAGAAGTTAACACAAATTATGTTTTAAATTACAAAGAATGGTGGGGAACATATTATAAAAATATACAGTTTCTGAAGAAACTGCAGCAAAACCAAGAAAAGAGGTGCACTTTACCATTTTGTGTATAAGTCAGCACGACAGGGATACATATCTGCCTAGCCATTCATTAATGGCCTCAAAAAACAAACATTGTTTATGAAATCTGCAAGAGAAAATGTGAATGTCCCACCACAGAATCAAGCATATTCTTCTGGAAAAGTTCCCATTAAACAAAACAAATTAAATGACTTGGAAAAGATTATTCGTTACATCCGAGATGAAGACAAACCATTTTATACCCACTTGTTACATTGGCCGTCATCATCAGCTGAAGAAGATGACCTGTAATAATATTGTTTGGACGTTTTATGCATCATATTATTATTGGACATAAATATGTAATAAAAGTTATAAAAAAGGTAGTATCTTTGTTTAACTGTTGTTATTAACAACTCACATCACCGACAAATGTTAAGAGGGCATCATTCAACTATATGTTAAGAGGGCATCATTCAACTATATTTAAATGTGTATACAATATTCAGGAAAATATTTAAATCTCTATTTTCTATGTTGGATGAACAGTTTAAAATAGAGGAGTAATTTGGTATGAATAAACTGCTAAAACATGTACCCATATTCAATTAAAACAGTTTTTTCTTGTTTTCCGCAAGTTTGATTTTTTACTCATGCCCTTTTAACATTTAGCGATTCTGTTACAATGGCAACTATGTCCTAAAATGTATTTCTTTGTATTTCACTTTTTCTACATATTCAATAAAACATAATTATTATCAAAGGTTACTGTTAAAATCATTTTAGACAATATTGTATTGTATTAAAGTTCTGTACTTTACTGGTACATAGCAACAACAAAAATTCTAATTTGTTCATTTTTATTTCACTGTTTAATTTATTCGTTAAACATTTGGCTATCACAATTTCCTATTAAAATAATGATAGAAATAATCTTAACAAGTTTTATTAACCTAACATTAAGTGATAAGTTTGCCTTTGAAATTACTTAAAAGCAATGAATACAGACACATTCTCCTTTGGCAAGCAGGAGAAGGACAATCCTTGTAATGGACATCCTCTCCTACCCTTTCCTCCTACGATGCTCTCTTTGTTGTTCAAGTCCCTTGTCTGGTATTAACAATATCTACCATCTGTGAATAGATACTCGAGTTGGTCGACCAAAACTCGGAACTTATATGAAATTAAAACAGGTCGACAATTTACAAAAATAAATATGTTATAATTTATATTTTTTTCCAAAACCTTTAATTATTAAATTGGTCTTGATGACCTAATATACTTGCATTTCATACCGTAACTCTTCAAATACAATACAACCTCGCTAATCCGGCTTAATATGGCCGCCGTTAGGCCGGATTTATAAAAACGCCGGATCACCAAGAGTCCATTTAAAATTATGCTTCACAGACGAAAGAGCGAATCATTCGTATAATTAATTGGTTGAGAAAGTGTAGACTAAACTTAGGCATTAAGAATAGTTAAGGCAATACAAATTGCGTGCAGTTGCGTCTGCATATTATGCAACATGAAATAAAACAAAACTTCTTTTGAAATACAGTAAGTATTTTACATACAGTATATATACTATACTGTAATGTGTTTAATACGTAGGTATGTGCAACGTACTGGGTTTTTAACTATAATCTCACACAATACCGTTTTACTTTTGCTAAAATGAAATCAAGTTTTTAAATGTTTTTTTTTTATCGGGCCGGATTACAGTGGGATTCGGACTATCGAGGGCCGGTCGAGCGAGGTTGTACTGTATTAACAAGTACATTAAAATATTAAAATAATACTATAAATGTTTGTGCTATTTTATTTTAAACTACTAAAATTACCCTGTTAAATGACATTGTTTCATATTCATTATTGATGCTCAGCTGTTCTAATTTACACTTTCTAGATTATGTTTTTTTAATTATTATTATTATTATATGCAAAATTGTGCTACTGCAATACATTTATATATAACGGTTTTGTTAAATAAAACAAAAAGTGTTATAATCTACGAAACTAGTTTATTTTATCATTACCGGTTTCTACCTTTCCCAATCATTAACAAGTAAAAGACCTTGTTCACTTGTTAATGAGAGGGAAAATCGAAACCGGTATTGGCAAAATAAATTAGTGTCGTGGTTTATAACAGTGTGTGTTTTATGTTTTATTTAACAACCCTATTATGTTCAACTTCCTCAAATTTAAAGCAGCAAATTTTGAAATTATTTATATACTCGTACACAT
This sequence comes from Philaenus spumarius, assembly GCA_018207615.1. Taxonomy (NCBI): domain Eukaryota; kingdom Metazoa; phylum Arthropoda; class Insecta; order Hemiptera; family Aphrophoridae; genus Philaenus; species Philaenus spumarius. The sequence goes on from JAGFPH010000318.1 coordinate 199,820, forward strand.
AAGAAATAACAGCAAATATTTCTATGGGGTATATGTAACAAATTAATTACATTCATAAAAACACTTAACGTATTATATAACATTTAACTTTACAGTAAATGACTGTAGGCTTTTATGTTTTACCCCAACTCAAGAGTTGATGATGCAAGACAGATAGGCGAAACAGCTGTCAACTATTGAAATTATTGCTCAGGCAAGTATTGGTATATAAATAAATCATATTATATGATTAGCATTCGCTACGCCAAAACATACAATAACAGGTAATAAAACATTTTAAAAACTCCCGAACAGCTGAACAAATTTTCTTGAATCATAGCTAAGGACACTCGATCAAGTCACCTTTCAAAAAAATAATAAATATAAAAATAGGTTCATAAGTTATAAGTTTCGAAATTAAATTGATGGTGCAAATATTGTTTGGCGAAGAAATTTAATTTGAACACGATGCTAATGTGTCAGGATGGCCGAGCGGTCTAAGGCGCCAGACTCAAGGGAAACCTTACTAGGCTTTGCCCAGTTTGCGAGTGTTCTGGTCCTCATCTGAGGGCGTGGGTTCAAATCCCACTTCTGACAAACTTTTTTTCTCGTTAAATAATAGTTTTTTTTGTCCTTGTGTTATTGAAATGTTATATCTGTGTGAAAATATTTTGGTTTATAATAATAATGTCATACAAAATTCTTATTTTAATATTAATGTAGAGCTTTTGTATTTGCTTCTTGAAATGTATAATAAATACATAAAACAACAATAAGGATCAACCGAAAGTAACCAAACCATCCTAACACTCACACATAGTAAACTAAATTCTAAAATGTAATGTATTTCGTATATATTATCCCATACTAAGTATTTAATTAAGCCTTTCATTTTGTCTAAACTTGCTAAAAAAAGGAGCAATCCCGGTAAAAAAATAAAATAGACAAGTTATTTATAGTAATCGGATTTACAAGCGCATTTGAACGTTTCAATATACAAAGCGACATATTATAGTAGCAATGCTTGGTGAATGCATTCCACATTTGAATTAATGGATCTTTCAGGCTCGAATTATCATTAAAAATCAAACCGATTAATCTTCGAGATGAACCGAAAACAAGCGTCTCTTTACGTACGAAGAGTCGACCTAGTTATAGAACCAAAGTTGTGAGATATAAATCACGTGGAATTACTCTTTTATATGAATTATTTTGCCTTAATATTCATACGATTACGGACAATGTAGGATTTCTGGGTAATTCGGTATTAGATACGAATTAGTTACTTTTATTCAGGAATTATTTCTAAAGTTAATAAGTATATGACTTGTGTTCATGTTAATTTGAATAGAATTTATTGAGATGTTTTTAAATTCAATTTTCAATTAAATGTTCATGTTATAAAAAACATTAATATAAATATTTTTAAATGTAATTGATGATAAGTATGTATAACTATTAGGTTAATAAAGTTATTAATAAATCAATGACAGAAATAAATTTCCCAAAGGCTCCGAAATATGTGCTCATTGAAACCCCTATTTTCAACATAGGCCTACTTATTGTAATGTTAAGTTCAATATAATTTCATAAACATATTCTAAGAGATTAAGGGATTTTTTAAATTTGTGTTTATTATTTCGTCATATTTATCATAATGTAACTATTTCAGTACCTTGCTGTATTTACTACATATTTTAAAAATATGGTGCTAATGATGAAAATCGTTATCATAGAGAGTATGCATTGTTTTAAAACAAATTTTATTTCAGGTGATAAAACAATGGTGATACTAGCGGTGTTTCAGGTGATACTAGTGGTATTTTATGGGTTTTGTGAAACATTTTTTTATTTGGTTTACTTTAGCCTCTAAGATTTAAAATAACTTTAGATTGTATTAATATTTTTGTAAAATAATGTTTAAAAAAGCGCTTACAACAGTAATTGTAGATTTTACCATTCGCGGCGCAATTCTTAATGTAAGATGCACTTTAATATTATATACTTTTTATGGATGTTCTGCTTTAAAAGATACTAATTTATATCTATACAGCAAATATAACTTTTTATGTCTACTATACTAACAACTATAGAATTAATTCAATATAATGAATCGAATCAAGTATGTTATTTGGTTAAAGGGCACATAGGTAACTATTATCCATTCCATTCTTATTAGGCATACTTTCGTCACAATAACAATATACATATTATATTGTACAAAATATTTTACATAATTTCCACATTAGTTTTGTCATAATTTTTGATCATATATAATCTTAGTCCACTTTTCAACTCTTGATCTAATTTCTTTAATTTCCATTCCACTGGTTGATTCTGTAGTTTTGAATAGTAGATTGTTGAAATTAATTCTTAGGTTAAGTGTACATACATTATTGTCTGAATATATGCCAGAATTTTGTATTGAGTTTCACAGATTTATATGCTAATGTTTACCCTAGAAAACCAAAACCATCGCAACTTATAAAATACAAGTTTGATTATAGTAAATTAAAAATGACTTGTAGTTGTTGCAATCAAATGTCTTTGTATATCCAAAAAGGTTAATAAATCCTATACAAAAACCAAGCAGATCTGTTTGAGTAATTCCAACAAAAATTATATTATAGAAGACTAGCTGATCTGTATTACGTTGGTATTTTCAGTCTTTTTAACGTAATTGTATTCTTTTTAAGTATTCAGTCAGTGAGTGGTATTTCGATTTTATGTATATAGATGAAGAAAGATCACTTAAAATAGTATTTTGCCAACACGATCAGATATTTATTTTTTGTGTGTTTCTGTGTGTGGTTAGTTGGTTTTATAAGGTTAGTGGTTTAGTTGAATAAAATGTAAAGTTGTATATGTTTCCTCCCTCTTCTATGCTCAAGTTTCAGAAGTGATTAAACCCTTAAAAGTGAAGTGAATCCATATTCTTAATTCGTCTTTTATTGAGTTGAAGAAACAAAATAATAATTTGACTAACCATCCAAATAACTTTAAGGAGACAATAATATAATGCCTAAATTAGGTTAAAAATCCCCTCAGCACAGTTAGATAGGCCTACATAAGTTTGTGGTTTTTAAGTAACTTAGGTAGTATTTTTTTGTGTGATGTATTTCAGATGTGAATCTAATTAATCTGCTTGTGATTTTTCACGGTGGCTTACATTGTAGCTACTAGTTTGTACATATTAAGTTACACAATTTTTACCATCAAAATATCATCTAGGCCTAGTCTACTGATTGGATATACATGAGTCCAATTATTACGTAGGGTATGTATTAAATAATTACCGCCCCAGAAATAATGAAAATAACGCAAATCCTGTAAATTACTGTGTACAACATGCGACGATTAGAACTGGACACAAAATTTACAAAATTCTGAAACCAATATGGATTTTGTGCAACTACAAAACAATAACGGACACCGATTACACGAAAATTAACCTATAAGTAGGCGTAGCGTAGATTGATTACTTATTAAAGTACTAAATAAAGTATCCGTTGAGAGTAATACATAATAATAGGCTACTACTTTAACTGTAAAATAAAACATAAATCAAACATCTTACCTTGTACTGTCTGCTTTGTAAACTATGTAGCCAAGCCAACATAACATAGGCCGACCAAAACGAACTAAAAACTATGTTTTACTTTGCATACTTACACACAAACACTACTACAAAAACACTATTTTAGAACAAAACACTAACACTTACCGGACCGAACCGTAAGCGGAACAAAACACAATATTATTTTATTACGATGCCACTAAACCAGACGTTACGATTGTCTGTATAATGGCGACTAACAAAATAAACAATTTCAATTTTCAAATGAAGGAATCACTATGTTTTCATCTACCAATCGGATTGGCGCTTCAATCAAGGTTAATCTTAGGCCACTACAAAAGCACCCCCTATTGGTCAACAAAGAAATAAATGTGTTCGTCCCAAAACCAAGAAGTTTCTCATATTGTCCACAGAAATATCACTAATAGATGGCGTTAGTGTTAATATACCGTTCTCTATCTAGTCACTGTATATACCGTCGTATTGTACCAAGGTCACTAGATATTGGTATTGTACTTCTTAACTTATGTTGTCCACATTAGAAATGTCGGCAATAGATGGCGATAGTGTTAATATATCGTCGTATACACTCGCGTTTCGTTTGTCGACACAATATTCTTCTTAGGCTACAATTAATTATTAAATTATTTTATTATTCAATTTGTTTTATTCTTAGACATGTTTACGAAATGTTAACCTTTATAATACATTATAATCTGTTTTTTTAAACTGTTCTTTTGTTTTAAGTAAAAAACACACCTTTCACTAACAAACAGTTTTCACTTTCTAGGTTATTTCATTCCTTCTATCCATAATGTTAGACTGTTATGGATGGACATTATTCTATGAACGCTTAGACTGTTTCAAAATGAAGTTAAGATTTCTCAAAATGAAAGGGTATGTTAATAAAGATCACATTCAAATGTATAATTAAAGCATATGAAAAGACAAAGTAATCGGGCTAGTAAAATAATTTTGAAATGACAAACCAAAATAGTCACTAAAAGTATTTGAGATTTTTTAAATAAATGGCATTCATAATTATCTGTAACTAGCTGGATCGACCCGGCTTTGCACGGATAGACAAATCAAAGTTAAATGTATATTAACAATAAATATATTATATCAATAAATATATTACACTATGTATTTCTTATGGGGATTTTTAGTAACTTAGACCCTCCCCCCCCAAAACCTCCCCTAAAATTTCAAATTTTTTAAAACTCTTTCTTAGCGAGTACCTAGGGCCCAAGAGGAAGCTACATACCAAATTTCATTCCAATCCGTTCGATGGTTTTTGTATTAACTTTGACCCCCCCCCCCCCCAAACTTCCCCTGAAATTTCGAATTTTTTGAAAAACTTTCTTAGTGAGCACCTATGGCCCTAGGGGAAGCTACATACCAAATTTCATTCCAATCCGTTCGGTAGGTTTTGAGAAATCGTGATTTAGTAACTTTAACCCCCCAAAACCCCCCCTAAAATTTCGAATTTTCGGAAACCCTTTCTTAGTGCGCGTCTAGAGCCTATAAAGAGTATTAGTTTCATACTCATGTTTGTAGGCCTCGTGGTTTTGGAGAAACTGTGATGAGTCAATGAGTCAATGGTATTTGGCTTTTATAAATATATTAAACGCAGTCACTATTCGTTTCAAAAAATGTCTCAACAAGTAAAGCGATTTTTATTAAATCCATGAAACAGTAAAAATACTCAAACAAAAACAGTAGACAAATTGGCGTAAATTTATCCGAGGAGTGGGGAATCATAAGGCTCATTTTTCTGCCGGCAACCATTCATTAACGACCTTATGGAAGTGACACCCGCCTAATGCAGAATCCAAATGAAAAATTAATAATGCATGTGAAGCGGACTGGGAATAAAAAAGTCGACATGTTATACATAAATCTGAAAAGTGAGGAGAGATCATCACGTCCGAGCCTAGCGAGGATTTAATACTGATATAGAGCCATAACATTATGTTTGTGAGATGTAATAGTCAAATAAATACGAATGTGTAACATTTACAGGCTGAAATGTAGCTCCATATATTTCGCAAAATCTATATTAGGGTTAAACTTTTAGATCAAATTTTGCATTTACAGTTATAAAGCTAAACTGTACAATTTAACTATATTACAATTGAACAAAAATGTGCAAAACTTATTTTTCTAACTCGGCTGTTAAATTGTTAGTAAAAAACTAATTAGGTATAAAAATAAATAGTTATTACAAACGAATGTTACATATTAACATTATTGTAATCTCTACTGAACAATATTTTTAATTTCTCAAAGTAAAACACTTTAAAAAAAAAATTATTTAATAAAATAGTTAATGTAAGGTAAAATATTGTTTTATTTTTAAAATTACAACTGCATCTTAAGGTGTACAATTCGATAAATAATACACTACTTAACTTAAATTGTTTAATTTCATTATTTTTTTTATATATTTATAAGTTTTCCGTCTATCCACCATTATATTATTGTTTCAACACAAAAAATTACCATATTGGAAATAGATAGGGTACTCAGTTCAAAATTATTATAGTTTTTTTTTAATTGAACCCTTCTTTAGGCGCACCGAGCGCTTTTTGGGTGAGATAAAATATACGAAACTGATTCGTCGATGATTTCTTCTTGTTTATTGGTTTATACACGTACTAATATAAACCAGAGGTTTATTGTAACAACTGATCGTTAAAGAAGTGGAAAACTACGAAATAAAATAGGGAGTGGTAAATTCAAAAGCTAAAACTGAATAGGTGTATATGGGTTTAGTCACGTCACGCTACAGAAGAAATGGACATTGTGCTTCCTCATTGTGAAAGTGGTGTTCAAATAGTTTACTTGGTAATAAATCAGAAATGAGCATAGTGCTTCCTCTTTTTTTATTAACGTAAACTTGTACCAAAAAAGGAGAACAAAGATTTTTTGAAAATGGCTGTCGTTAAAAAATATTTAACGTGGAGTATTCTTAAAACCGTTAAAGGTATAAACAATTTACAAGAAATAAAAGTTTGTCTCTTTAATAGATTTTATATTCTTACTATAACTCGAAAGATAATTAATTTATAAGAAGAAAACATATTGCCTTGGTAATTGTATACAACACCCAAGATATTAAACAAAATTATTTTTCAGTTCTAGCACTATTTTCATAATAATAACAAAATCAATTACAAGAAATTAGATTTTGAAAGTAAATAAATATCAAACAACTACTCTTTATCAACTACTTCTTAATAATATTAACATAATAGTAATGCTTATAAACAGAAAAATGTTTTGTATTACAGAGAAATGCTTATATTAAATTCTACACATGTTTAATATTACATGAAGATTTTAATATTTTGATATACGACTTTATATTACCAACAAAATAATTTAGATCTTAATTAATTGTATTTGTGTTTTGTACTTCATATTATATTTGTTATTAACTTATTGTAGAATTAATCAATCCTTAAATTACACGTAGGGCAGCAATTTCCTCGCAATTCATTCCAATAACAACTTCATTTATTTATAAGAATCTGCAAATTAACAACTATAACATAAACACTTGTTTAGCTCATTTGTCATTTAATCCGTAAAATAATTTACCCAGAACGAGAATCGAACCCGGCATCAATGGTTTCCCACCAAGAACGTTAAACCAAACTCATAGAAATTAGAGGTATAGAAAATTACAAGGAACAACAATGACTACACAACTAGCCCAATATTTAAAGGAAATGTTAATTTAAAGGTGATTGAAATAGCATTTAACTTTAAGTAAACTATAAAAAATATGAGCTATTTTAATTTACCATTTAACTTCTTTAGAAGAGGGAAACGTTATTCTACTGAACATGACATTTATGACGAACAATTATGACTGTAATCCAAAGTTGAGTAGTGAATTTCATTCATAAAATTTTAAATACTATTTGAAACATAAATTTGTACAATTACTTTCGACACTATAAACTCACAAAGCCGACTTTAAAAAATCGATTCAGTTCGGAGCATTAAACCCAATACCAAGAATTCTTTTCAAGTATTAAACGGAGAATTTTACAACAGCTCGTAAAATAATCATGAAACAATTTTTTTTTTTTTCAAGAACTCAAGCAATTTCAACGACATAAACATTGTTAAAAGCGATTTATATTTACAATAAATGAGATTGGTTTTCATGAGTAAAAGTCAACAGAAAACGCTTTTCCGAGTTTATAGCAATCATTTCATTCACGAGCTACATTCAGGTTTGTATGGCATTGCGAAAACGCTTTCCATCGTCATCGAGGTAATAATATTGGACACAATCTTTTCAAATTAAATATAACTCTGTAGTAAATATATTATATACCTCCGCTTTATGTTTTACTATAATAGCGAATTAAGAATTAATGCCGTAAAGTTAAAATCTTATTAAATAAAGATTGCAAGTTCTAACAAATTTTATTTTAAAGAATAAAAAAACATATTTTCTATAATTCATCCAGACTATTTCCATGCCTTCCTATTACATATACTTAAAGTCCTTATGTGCGAGATCGGGAAACCAGGCCATCAAGGATTTTAGATCACATTTTTTCAGAAATAACTCAAAAACTATCAACTTTTCTATAAATGTATAAATTAAAAAGAGTTAAATTCTTTACCTACTGTATCCAACTTTTTTCTATTTTTTACAGTTTTTTTTAGAAAATATCTTTGAAAATAAGTAATAATTGAAACTTGTTGTTTCAGTTTCTGGAAAACAGGATTCTTAAATAATATGTCAAAATCAGACCAACCACTTATCTCTTAAAATGTGTTTTATACAAGTCTTTTACAATTATAGATAAATAGCTATGGGGTTGAGTATGGGAGTAAGGTTGTACAACAATATTAGCAGATCTGGAGAACATGGTCTGTGACACAACTAATTTCTGGATATTATTATTATTACATTATTCATTCATACGTTATTTATTATTATATCATAATATCATTAACAATGTATTATATTACTTTGAGCAGTAATTTATTTTAATATCCTATGACATTTTAAGAAAAATCAGAATATGTAGATTCCAACAAACCAAATAAAAGCTCAGATCAGACATATCAAGGTAAATAGTACAGTTGTATTGTTTTAAACAATAAATACATAAACTGGAATGAAAACATTTTAAATTAAATATCACTTTTACTTGAATATTACCCACTTTAACTAAAAATCACTGCTAATCATCGTCATCTGAATGCCGTCTTCCAGTATCGAGTGTTACACCATTGAGGCATGCAGCTCAGTAATGCAAGTTAAGCTAGAAGCGACACTTAAGGGTCTGCTCCAGTAAAAATAAAATGGATTTTTATCCCATAAGAGCAATGTTAAATTTCATACCATTTATTTCGTTTACTTTTTATCATAAAATTGTTTGCAAGGTCTCATTTTAAGCACAGTCACAATACGCATCCTTCTTGCAATTTACATTTAAAAAAATTTCTTTCATTTGTCAAGTAACTGACATTTTGTAAGTACAAAGTTTGAATTTTTTTCCTAACACAATAAAAAATTAATAATGAAAAATAATTTGCAAGTAGGATCCGAAATTTTATAAAGAATATTCAGTTTTTTTTTTCAACACTCAATTACAAAAGATAGACTTATAAAATGGTATGAAATGAGGCAATGTCAAAGCGTTCAGATGCAAGAAATTGCACTGGTTAGATAGGGATACAGTGATACCGGAAGAGCGTTTCCTGTTGCTTTCTCGTTTACTGGAGCAGACCCTTAACTTCAACTTTCTCGCTCCACAACCAGTTTGCATGAGCAAAATTAAGATTAAGGATAGCATCAAAGTATCTTGAATTATGGACGTTTAGAAAATTTGATTTTGTCTCTTACACCATCAGTTCTCAAGAGGAACTACTCTTTCCATCCAAGTTTGCATTTGGACACTATATAATCATAAAGTTCAGTGTTGTTACAACTTTAGAGGAAAGGCTGCGAATTTAGTTTTAATTTTCCTTGAGGCTTGTTAAAACAAGCCTGAAGAAGTTTAGTGATTTCTCAGGGTTTAAAGCTCCATAAGCGCTAAAGTGAAACATTAGCCCTGCTTCGGAGATGTTGTCACTTGGCATATTGGCGATGTTTTTGTTAAAAACACAGAATTGCGTTGTCGTAAAAGAGCAGATTCTGATGTAAACTTTCACAAATGTAAGCTTTTCTTTATTAAACGTTTATTATTAAACGCATGCTAGAATATTACGCTCTCACGATAGGTGCTTTCTCGGAAAGAATACATTTCTTAGAATCTCGAGCCGTTTCTTAGAATATAGGTTTCTGAAAGTGTATGATACTGTCGAGTAGAGTTTGCCCTACAGGTAAGTCTATATTATTCTCAAACGGCTCCAACATTAGAGTGGGATTGGAATTTTTGTTTGTTGGGATGTTTATAATAATGGTGTCAACCTCTACTTACTCTGCACCAACTCTTCTGTCGTTGAAGAGAAACAATACATACAAATTGTATTGTTTTGTCTTGTTAAAGTGAAACAGGCACTTTGTCCCTCAACTTTTACATTGACACTTTCGTTTGGAAGTGTTCGAAGATTTTGTTCAGAAAATTATTCCATTGCAGTCTTTGAATGCGTCAAGAATATAAATGCAGTTATTGCAATAGTGTTCCAGGAAGGAACTAAAGTAGAACTGGCGTACACATTTGTATCTGGCATTACTTTACCCGATTCAAAAGGAAGCATCATCTAATCAGAAGCAGAAAAGATATTGTTTAAGAATGATTTTTGGTTTTCAGCGAGCCGGTGTCATCAGTAAAAGTGGGTATTTTTAATATTTGAAAACAATATTTGTATTTGAAATGATCAGCCATTACCTAATCAGTTTTATTAATGATTGCGATTTGTTGGGACATGATGAGATCTACAAAAGGGCAGTAATTATGAGTGTGGTCAAGCTTGGAACACCAGCCAATAAAATAACTTTGTATTTCCAAGTCCATTTGACCTCAATGAAGTTAATATACTGGTCAGTTTACGTAAGCAACATTCGCCTACTTCAAACAGCTTTGAAGCAGTTGACAGTTTCATCCCCAATATTCCAGTGCTAATGAACGCAATGTTGG
>JAGFPH010000318.1:229591-264289 GCA_018207615.1 Philaenus spumarius
ACTGTAACTACAATATATTTATCTCTACAATAAAACTGTAACTACAAAATATTAGAAAACTCCACTTACACGCCCTAATACAACCGTTCATAAAAAAGAGGCAAAACATATTTATTCATTGTATTCGATATTTACATTGTTATATTCCAGGACATCGATCGCAACTGCCGAGAACTACTTAAAATTGGTTAAACCCGCGGATGAAACTGCTGCGGAACGTTGTTTTGTGCAAGTCCACCACACACTTCCCACTTGGTTGGTTTTTAACGCATTTATAAAAACAAAGAATAAACAATTTCACATTTAAATATAAAACATTGCACGGTTCTACGGACTGATCTAACTATAGCATATTTATGTGTAATATATCCAGTGTTGTGTAAATGTTCCTCAGCATTTGTTTAAATAATTTGACAAGTGATAAAGGTACATGCAAACTGTTTTGTATCGAACCATAAAATGTAAAATGCCAAAGTATATGACTGCAATTACCACTGTAAATTCTGTTCGTTTTAATTATTTTAATCCAGTAACAACTATTTGTTTTTCGCAACGATTAGTAACCATGAATTGTTTTACTGATACAATATCGTGTAATATGGGTACGAAAATAAATATGTCTTATATAAAATGTAAAATCTGTTAAACTTTTTTAGAAAGTATATATTTTCGACGAAAATAGAGTTTAAAAAGATATTGGTGGAATAAAAATATTACACCTTGCACAATAGATGTAAGTTCGCCTCAAAACATTCCAATCAAATTTCATACAAGTAATTCTAGAAACTAAATTCTTGCAATGTGAATGCTTTAACGCAAATAGGTATTAATTTCTGAACTAGGTAGGAATTCGGCCCAATAAAACTAACAAGGAGCATCGTACAACAACCTCATCAAAATGTTTAACTTGTTTACATACTTATTTACATGTAGAAAGCATATAATCCAATTCCTACATGATCCCAAAAAGGACACGAATGACAAAAGTATTAAAATGATTTTATATGAGAAAGTTTGATCTAATCTGTCCAATTGTTGAGAATTTACATCTATTTGTAAAGAACAAAAATAATTTTTGTGACAATTGTCAGTTGTTCACAACGTAATTCAAACAATAATAAAATATTTTCCTTAAAAAAAACTAAAAAATACATACTTCTACGTAAAATAATTAATAACAAAAATAAAATTGCACTTTTAAAAAATAAAATACATTTGGAGAGGAAACTAGAAATTAAATCCAATGACTTAATTCATATGACGCTCTCAGAATTCATATGACTATAGACTAATCTAAACATATGACCGTTATATAAAACTAATAATGTAAAACCAGAAATATAAGACAAATTTTTGGGTAGGACATACACAAATTTATTAGAACTCCGTTATTTAAATCTAAAAGTCTATATATTAATTTTAAATATATTTTCTAATAATGTCTAAATCTATACATCTACTAAAAATAAAGGTCTTAATGACAGGATGAACGAAAATTATCTTCCTAGGGTAAATACTCTAGAAGCCTAACTAAACCAATGTTTATAGGCTATATAATTTGTATTACCATTAGAGGATAGGTTTGAGTATACCAAACAAATTATAACCTATAGCATAATTTTTATCAAATAGTCCTTCAAAATTTGTAACGGGTGAACTTTTATTATTTCTTTAATCCTTTGTAGGTGTTTCGTTTCATGTTTGTATTTCAAACAAATTTTGTATAAGATGTAAAACAGTTCCCTTTGAAGGTTCCGTTCAGTTTCATTGTGTTCTGTAGTGTCCAAAAACATAGAGCAATTTGTTTAGATATTATTGTCAATATATGAATTTAATACAATAATTTTATCATTGAAGATCCAACATCTACAAATCCAATACAAACTTCTAATGAGTACAATGAGTTTGGATGGCAAATTTACAAATAATGATTAGTTCCACTCAAAAACTGACTTAGGCTATTAAATATATTAATCGTAAAGATTTACGTTTAATGAAATATTTTACTTTTTAAAAACATTAACTAAATTGGATAAAGTTTTTTTAAATTAAATTCAGTAAATAAGATTTTTTTAATTAATCAAATTCATGTCATATTAGTTATTATTTTGAATAGTTAATAAATTTCGTTTATAAGCAAAGTGAATAAAATTTTTCATATTTAAATAATTTAAGAGTTAATAAATTTTACATTTAAGTTAAGAGTTTGAACCAGATAAGAAAAAATAATCTTGAAACAAATTCAAGTTAAATCCAAATCATTGGGGACTCGTCTATGTTATTTGATATTTAGTGTATGTTTTTAAGTGAAAGTATTAGTGTGTATTGTGCTCATATTAAGTGTGAATATATATATTATATTTCAACATGAAAGAATTCAAGAAACGATATGAGTTGTTTAGAAAATTTAAAATCAGAGCTAGTTGAAGCACAGTAAAATTAAATTAATTTCAATTCGCTCCAACAGCAATTCAATGTATTTTTATAGGTAGTAGTAATTCTGGTCATAAGATGCAAAGCAGAAACCTACTACTGTATTCCTACATTCGGAATCGAGTGCGCGGTCTGTTCTACCCGAAAGAGACGCGAGCAGAAGGACAGCGGCGAGTCTCCCTTCCGTTTGAAACTAGAGCTGAGTTTTATAATACTATATACAATATATAATATTTGGAAATATTAAATAAATGTTGTACAACAACTAAACTGAATATAAACGTGTATATAAACTTGAATGAGTTATTCAATTCTATACTCAGTCCTTTACTTATCAGTAATTTAATTCAACATTTTGGGCGGTAAAAAGAAATAAATGTTTGTACAAGCGACACTTAGGAATTAAAAAACAAATACTGTACGTCATATTTCGTGTGCTTTATATTTATAATTAATAGGCTAATATTAGTAATGAATTTATGTGCTTATTAAAATATGTAATATCATTTAATAACAAAGGAAAGGGAAAATGATCAAAAATTCCTTCAAAAGTTCGAAATTTTACTTAGCACATATTTTATTTGCAAAAAAACCTATTACCGGTGATTGGTTCTGTGATGGAAATGAGAGGGATTTCCATCTGCATTCAACGCTTCCGGTTCTAAATAAATTGAGTTGGAATATATTTATATTATTCAACGTATGACGTCACACCATCCCAATTATTGAGGAAACTTCCTGAGCAAGATATTGTATTCAAAACATTAAATGTGTCTATATTCAGAAAGCTTAATTATGCTGATTCTTTACCCTGTCCTACTTTACAGGTTTTACGACCTAACTAAATTAACTAAACTTACTAGGCTCGTAAGTAGGAATATTTTCCTCGCAAACCCTCCACTATAAATATATTGTATGTGGCCTTTCGGCGGTACATATATTAATACTATATGTATTAAAAGAATAAGTAAACTAAAATGAAAATAGTATATACAGTTTCGAAAGACAATCCTTATAATATTATTTCTCAAATGTGTTTTTGTCGCTAAGGGATATCTCCCTTAATTCTTCATCAAAGTTAATTATTCAAACATAATTTTAAAGCTTATGTTCCCACTATTGACGAAAAGTAGACAAACAGCTTAAAATTAATGTTTTCGTTACAAAAACTTGTATATTATACTTAAAATGGTTCCTAATAAAAGGAACCATTAACAATCTTCTATTAACAATCTGTTTAAGTAGTATGACTGCTGTTAGTTTGATTGTTTACATTTCATTTACAAGTGTTATAAACTATTATTTATAAACTAACGTAAATAAATAATTAACTGAATTAAATCAACGTGTTAAATCAGGTAAGTGTAGGCCTACTCGATACACCAACCATATTATTTAGTGTTTAAGTGCTACGTGTGTAAGTGAATATTCTATTAAATAGGTATACAAAAGTTAAAAGATATATTTGTGCTGTTAAATTTAAACTATTGTAACTAGGGGTTTTTCATATTTTAAAAGTAACTTATGAGGGCAAAGGCAGAGAGTGTAAAGCTTTATTGGTTAGATGATGGCAGTTCGGACTGTCATAACATCCAGGTATTAACGTTCAATTAATTTTCAATTTTAATATAAAATATGATTTACCTGTGGCTAACCTTCCAAAAATTGACATACGAAACCGACAAGCGTGTAATTGTAAGTAAAATATTATTATAGAATATGATTTTGATTTAGACTTGTAACCTCAACTCCCGACTACAAAGTTTGTTCATAAAACAAAATGTATATTACGAAACAATGTTTAAGTAATAGTCTATGGGTTCTAGTGGACTACGCGGTTACCAGAAGTTTTATAAAATTACACTAAACTTCACTCTTTCCTTTATATATATAGGCCTAATGAAATTAGACACTTCAGTGATGGCGGAAAATCAATTATAAACAGTCTAAACCAAATATAACATAAGAAATTACCAAACCAAAAGTTTCTTATGTGATTTAACATAGAGAATCTTCGACCTTGTGTTTTTACGCGATTGCGACATAGGCTAACAGGGTTGCCCCATTTTGTTTCCGGGCTAGATTTGCATGATGGTTAGAAGTGCTACCAACATAATTATATATGTTTAGAAATTAAAAACAGCATCAGCAAAGGAACTGAAGACCTTTCGTATTATATTTCCTTCATTTGATATAATAAATTACTGTTTTAGATTAATAGGAAATCAAACCATTGTTATCTCAACAAACAATAAATAATTATTTAATGTACAAATAATTACATTTTACAATATGGTACAAACACTGAAATAAATTGTACCTTTAGGCCATATATTAAAACTAACTGCTAGGATTACAATGTTCTCATTTGTGTATATATTAATGTATGTTCTTTGCAAAAGTAATTATAGTTAAATGTGTATATAACCACCAGTTACTTAGTTATTTTAAATTAAATTAATTTGGAAAAACGTAAGCACAAATTACTTAAGACAGTTTAAATTAAACTCAAGTGAAATTTGTTTAAATAATTTTAATAATTTCTGAAACCACCGCAAACCTTTTCAAAAATAATCACACTCTTTTATAATATCAATGCACAACTGTCTTTCATTGAACACACTATAGTTTCATCGCACGAACGTAAAAAGTAGGCGTGTCATTGGGCTTTTAACATGTCATGCAGTAATGTTAATGTTCGTAATTAAACATGTAAATGAAACAATAACCCTTATCTGAAAAAGAATGCAATTATATTTATTTAATGTTATTTCTTATTCTTTTAAGGTGTATATAGTTTATTAAGGTATGTGTAGTTAGTATGTAGATTAGAGAATTTTTATTTAATTTAAAATGACATAAAACTTCGCGTACTATTTTCTTTATACAATGATGACAATTTCATTGGCCGAAAACAATTGTAAACATATGATGCACAACCCATAATTAATTAGAAAATATCTTTAAACACTGAATAAACATTAAGGTCATTCAATTCTTTTGAAAATACCTCAAATAAAAAATCAGTACTATAAAAAAGTAAAGTAAAATTTACCGTATCAATGCAAATGTTTCTCATTCAAAACAATTTAAATACCCTTAAGACTTTTTTATTTTGGTATGACTACTTATATGTATGAAGGGAAATGTATTTTTACAGTATTTCTTATGAATTTATGTTAATTATGAACCCTAGAAAGTAATCTCATTATTTTATTGAGTGCTCATTCTTTAAGCTACGTAATTCAAACATTTTGTGTCGTCAAGAAACAAAACTATTGATAAATATTTTGCAAAATTTATAGTTTGTATCACCATTATGAAATAATTAAAAGAAGTCGGGTGATTTTTTTGTAATTGTCTTTATAACACTAATAAAGCAAAACTGATGAGATATGTTGTCAGAAACCCCTTATTTGGTAGGCTATTTATTTTTAATTAACTGTGTGCCGCAGCGAAGAACTTGTATTCTACTATCCACGAATATAACACGTTTTAGAGGTCTCATACTATTGCGTGTTCAACCATATCTATCAGAGCCTATCTTCTTTCTGACGCAATTCAAATTAAGAGGAAATAAGGTCGAAATAATTTGCTTAAAATTTTCTCAAGGAGTAATTTAAATTTTATCTAATCGTAATCTCAAGAAAATGTTTTAAATACAACTCGCTGGAAAAGTTCATTTCAAAGTAAACTACTTAGATAGTCGTGCCGTAATAACTAGTATTTCTAATGAGAAATAAATATATTTCAATTGTTTAAACTCAAGACGGGAAAACAGTGCGTGATTCACATGCAAATAACCGTACTCGCTAAGCTCGCACCATTCACGAACAGTTAAAAACTGTAGGCAGAATATTTTACTTTTGTATAAATATAAATAGTTTGCTATTATTAAAAATCTGTCTATTGTTGAATTATTAGTTTTTAAAAAGAGTCTTTACATATTTGGAAAAACTACCTAAATGAGGATATTTCATTGAGTTAACCATCTAAGGTCTATGAACTAATTAGTGAAGAGCGGATTGGAGCAATGTTTAAAGGCGTTCGCCTAGGCTGCAACAGTTGGAAGGTCAACAAAATTAAGCAAGTTCGAGCCTAATATTGGCGTTCGGTTTACTTGCCTTATAAAATGTGTCTCCATCTTCATTTGTCTAACTGGCATAAAGTCGCTAAGCAATTAAAAATGGTCTAATAGATTTTTTTTAATGATGTTCGTGTACATCCAACCATACATTTTTAAAGGTTCATTTATCGAATCAAATTAATCAAGTATTTTTAGGCTAAATTCTAAATTTAACTAAGGGTATTATATAGTTTTAATGACATAACTTCGAAGAATAAGTTGTTCATATTAATTCTGGCTAGGCCTAACCTCACTCTGTGTTATAGATGCTGATGACCTTAACAAGCTGTTTTAATTGTTATTGTGTACAATTAATTGCTGTATTATTAAATATTAAAATGCTAAAACGTAGATTATTGATATTGAGGTTAAACATTTTAAAACAATTTCGGCGTTGTATGTTAATTTACATAACATGTTTTAGATAATATTAAAATCGTAAATTATTCTTTCCTCAAAGGAGCTAACTCCTGAGTAATAACATTATAGACGCGAGGTTTAAGTTTAGTAAAAATTAGTACATCAACATTTTAAAGTCGAAATTATTTACCAACAAGCAACAAAATTGATTACATTAAGTCCAAGTCTAAATTTAGTCAGACTTTTAAATAGCAGTTTTTTTAAATTAATATATTTATATTTAACTTTATTTACAGTAAAACATTGTAGGGTATAATTACATAATAAAATGAATATACTAAATATAGTATTTTATACTAGTTTAATAATGGGATCAGCTGTCGAACTAAGGGTAACATAATTATTTATTTAAATGATACAGCAAATGGAGTAATTCACTAAAATGAATATTAAATTAGGCTAAACACAATAATAGGTTGGCTAACTATTGCGTATAATGAGCAGTATTAAATTTCCGGGATTGTAACAAAATTAGCTGAATTTACAAACCGTACATTTACCTCAGTGGCTGTAAATGGTATTGGTGATGAGTATGGACATATTACAACAATGGTTCGAAAAGCTTTATCCTAGTTTACGCTAAGGTTCGTGACAGAATATTAGCACAGATACACAAATATACACAGGGTAAAGCAAAAGTCTGGTGTATAATAATAATTTATATCTCGCTTTCTAATTAAGATGCAACGAAAGGTGTTGGATACAATTTCATATTGTCTTTCAACATAAAAATCACTAAACGTTGGAGTATTTATTCTTTCTTTAATGTGCTGTAACGCAACCGCAGTATTGTTATTTCATATTTAAGAGGGAAGTATTCTTAAATATATACCTTGTTAATATAGTATTTATTTTACAAGTTAATAAATTTATACCCCAGTCATGTTTAGGCTTTTAAGAGACAGCGCTTAGAATTCAACGCATTCAATCAAACATGAACATTAAATGAGTTTGTACATCTTTGATAACTAACTTAATACAAACTAATTACACTTATGAACCTAGTACACAATATGCACTGCAATAGTTCAAGTGTTTTAAGTAATTACTATTTTATGTTAAATTTTTAATTGCTCTCTAGAACCTTTGTTAACTTTTATGTGAACAAGTATTTAAAATAGGTTAAATGCTTTCCACTGAAACTAAGAAACTTACAAGTCCCGAAATTACTTTAACAGTTGCTATAACTAAAATCTCTACAAAGGATGATATGTTTTCATTAAAATATATCAGTGATTTTTCGGAAGCTCTCTATATTTGTATCTGAATTTTGGTACGTCCTGGTGAAGAACTATCTGTCTATTATGTTTTTACAACTTAAATAAAAGCAGACATAACTTTGAAAATGTATGCCTCTGCCTAACCCTGTTTTCAATGCCACTGGCGACAGTTTACAGAAATATACTCAGTTTCGACGCAAATCCCATGTGCACGTGACATTTTAATACTCAGACTACGATGTATGTTTATGTGTAGTATATGTTGTTCTAGCTACATCCTGTGCTTCTGCCCGAAACTGCATTAGCCTCAGGTAACAATACCAATGATAAGGAATTAGTTCTACACCAAATTACATGTCGACACCAAATAAATTGCCCGAGATAATCTACAGAGACAGATAGACAATTGGACGGACACATTTAGTATATATGCGCCCTGCATATAAACTTATGCAGCCCTGCCCTGTTTAAAAATGTGTTCAGCTAAACAAAATAACAACATTTTTCATCATATATGTTGGATTTTCGTTAAAGCCAAATATAATTATTGTTCATTTCTGACTTTTGGACAACGTGCAAACAAGCAGCTATACTAAATTGTAGATAGATTTACAAAAGATCGAGTTATTCGACTAAAAGACAAGAAGCCCGGATATTTAGGATCATTTTTGTAAGGAAATCAACACAAAACAAACATTGCGTTATTATCTATTAGATACATGTACACACATTTTTTAATCAACCGTATTAATTAGGAAACATTTAAACCAATGAGTAAAATTGTTTGATAGATTATGGTTGTCGCTGGTGGTAGGTTTTTTTCTAATTTTAGTTGAACCAGAGTATCACTCTTATATCACTTTCTCTCTGTTATTAACTAAGAAGTTAACTCTAATATTTAAGTTTTGCGATTATATATTATCAAGTCCTATAAGACAAATGTAGAGATGTCCGCGGATTATATTTTTGTAAACACTGAACCTGAAATTTCTAACGAAACAGAAAGAATTCGGTCGTTAAAATGTTTTTTCAAATCTAAAAAACGGGAACGTTGAATAAACAATGCGAGGAAACAAGTGGGCTCCTAGTACTGTAAACACGTCTTTAGCTTAATGATGTTCGTCTCGGAACGACTTTAATGATATCGTTTTTTGTCGCAAAACAGAGCTTAAAGAATGTCTGCAGGTCTATACCGCTTCCAAGTAGATCGGACTTGTTGGAATTTGAAAATAGCTATTAACCATTAACTATTAATTGAATTGTTCTTAAAAGGAAAAACGGAACCCTTTTCTATACGATCGCACGTTTTTTCATCTGTCTAATACAATAGAGTTTCTTCAAATATTATAATCAAATTTAATATAAGCTAGTTATAAAGCATGCTAACCCAAGTAATGTAATTAAACAGATCTTTAATACTCAAAATAGTAGTTTTGAGAAAGTATAAAATTATTTCCCCTCACTTTTGAAATGTAATCATTCAATAAAGCTCTCCCTCCTAAGTTTCTTCTATTTCTCTTTATTTTGGTGAAAATATCATATTTTATCACTCACCGTCACCAAAATGCTTCAAAATTTGAGATAAAACTACACATTCTAATATTTGGAGAAAGCCTTTTATTCCTAATTGTCTTCGGTGGAACTTTTATTGTTTTGTTTGCACTATAACTGTTTCGGGACTAGTCGGATGCTTGAAAACAAATGACTAATGAACCATAATAATATACAAACTCTTATAAAACCCGCAAAACTTACGCAATATAAAAACACGATTATGTATCACTATCATGTCTGAAATAACTAGTTCTATGTAGCACCCAAAATATTAAATTTTTTAACAATTTCATACTGAATAAAGGGTTTTAGAAGTTATTCGACGTTAAAAGTCCAAACTATCTCATATATTGCAGAATTTTATGTCAATAGTTTTATTGTGCTGAATACAACCTTGCATTTGCTTACACAACCCACTTAAGCAACTTTAAATTTCAAATTTTAAATTCCATTTTAAAGATAATATTTACCACTTTTACATGCATGTGTGCATACAAAATTAACACATAATAAACTATGAGTTTTGTCAAGTGTAATAAATTGAAATTGTCTCTAACATTTAGTTAAAAGAGTCCGCATAGAGAAGACAAAGGCTCAAAGTGATGACCATCAGACTTTGTCATGAATTGCAGTAGCTAGTTAAGCCTAATTGACGAATTTCTCCAAACTCAATTTGTAAGGCTCCACTCAGGAATAACGTTGGATTTAACCGACTATACAGACTGCAGCAAACATGTTACATGCATTTTAGTTTGCCCGAACTTGAATTTGTTTTTCCTGCGGATTTCTGTATTCACCTTCAAAATAGTTTCAATACGTCATTAGTAAAGAATAATTATCTTTTATTTACTTTGATTTAAATTAAAGAAAAAGAATAAATCGAAGTTTTAGGACTGCTGATTACAAATACGAAATTAAAATTATGATTTTAAAATACTTTTTCAAAAATTGTACACAATTCATATGGATTTGCTTACATTTGTTGACATTTCTCAAATAATTTTCATTGCAAATATTTATATTTTTCTTTTATTAAAGAAGTGTAATTATAAAAATCCTGAAATATTGTCAAAAATTCCTACATGTACACTATTGTAAATAATAAAAATTTGGGCTTGCTGATTACAAATTTCCTGTCATTATATGTTTTCCTAAAACCATTTAAAATATTTGATAATTCTTCATTTCAAAGGAAAACTTGTTAAAAAAAGTATCAATGTGAGTTCAAACTTTCTCCATTGTAAAATGATTATATCTTCATGTTTCAGATAATCTAGGGATATTTTATAAGATTATTAATTTTTAAATACAAAATCGTATAGTTATAAATAAGACTGTCATATTCTTACAGTGCAACAAACATAAAAACTTTAGTCAAAACTTATGTAGTTCTTTTGGAATTCTAAGTAAACACTTTCATTCAGAAAATAGGTATTATCTATTCATATACGAATAAATAAAATTATGGTGAATAATTAATTTCCATAACTATCACATTGACAAAGGAAGTAAAGGGGTAAAGGATATTGTTTTTGTACATTAGTTAAACAACTATACACTTACCAAAAAATCTTAACATTTTTCTAACTTTTGTTTTCATTTTTCAAACAATAAGTACATATTACTATTTTATTTTTATTTATTTTTTAATGGCTGAAGGGAAGATCGATCTGGGTCAAAAAATGTTATTTTTTTAAGATTTCGGTTTTAAAGTTTGATTTCCATTATTTATAAGTATTTTATTTCCATAGAATAAAATGTTGTTTATAATATTAAGATATAAATTATATAAATTAAATGTTAATAAAAAGTATAATTGCTTCCTACTTTTATTAAATTTTAGAATCAATCACTAGCTGGAACCTGATCATTTTCCTCTGTACTGATATTTAGTATTATCTCAAATTTCGTAATATGAAATTTCTACACCTACTTATATATATAGTTCTGTAATGTATTTGTGAAATAAGTTACTGAAACTTTTCGAAGGGGTTTGTGATGAACTTATTAGTATTTTTTAAAAGTATTTATTAAGTTGTGTGTCATGAAATTAAACGTAGTCATCTCAAATTCCTTCTCCTTGCAGTGAATGGCAAAGATTGGAATAGAAAATAGAAGTATTGGGCTTCGCTCTGCAAAAACGTTTTAGAACTTGTAGATCATTCTATCGGACGGGAATAAGATCATTATGTGAGATTTCGGGATCTGAGGGCATATTTTAAGATCCAGAGGAATCACACTCGACTTTCAGTTTGAATTAAGTGAAGAATGTATTACAGTAAGTATCAATTGTCCGACTATCAACTGTGCGTACCTTATTTTGCGAAATTCTAACTTAATTTACTGGTATTGTTGCTGCAGTGAGTTTTTTTTAGTTTTAGTGTATTTTGGAGCAAAAAAAACACAACACTGTTTGAAATTTTCGCTTTGGAAAGATACTACTTCAAAATGGATGGTTTTCTTTTATTAGATATATATATATATTTTTAATACACGGGTTTCCATGGATCCTCGTATAATTGAAGTATTTTAATACAGTAGTAAACTTCTGCTCTGGAAATGCGTCGTAAATACTTGATTTTATACAGATTCGTCAAGATAATTACTATAAATAAATTGATCAATCATTGACAAAACTTAATCAGCTTCCTTATTTTCCATAATTTGGTCGTATATACGAGGGCGTTCAGTAAGTAAAGAGTCAAACCTTTCCAGGTTCAAAAACAATCACCTAGGAAATTTTATAACTGAGTTATAATTATAATTAGTTAGTTTATAAGTTATAATATTGTGAGTTGGCAACACTGCCATCATTCTCATACAGCTAGTCATTGTTGAACGTTTGTTTATATTTGCAATGTTTTAAAAATGACAAGTTCTCTTGAAGATTACACTTTAGAAGAACAACGAGCTGTTATTAGATTTTTGTTTTCTGAAAGAACAAAACTATCTGAAATTTGTTCAAGAATGAAAAGACAATATGGGGAAAGTTGCATAAACCGTGCGAACTTTTATAAGTGGCTAGATCGGTACAAACTTTGGCGAACAAGTGTGAGTGATGTGCAACGTTCAGGCCGACCGATTGAGGTTTCAAATGCTTTGATGGAAAACCGAATCGAAACTCTTATTCAGGAAGACCGAAGAATTACAGTGGCTCAAATAGCTGAAACTTGTCATCCAAGTGTAGGCACCGTCCACTCAATCATTCATGACAAGTTGAAATACCGCAAAACATGCGCAAAGTTGGGTTCCAAAACTGTTGACAAACAACCACAAAAATGTCAGGCTTCAAATCTGCCATCAACTGAAAAGACGACATCAGGAAGAAGGAGAAGCTTTTTTTGGAAATAATTGTCACTTGTGTTGAAACTTGGATACATCACATTGAGCCCGAGTCCAAGCACCAAAGCATGGAGTCGAAACATGCGTCTTCTGTAAAAACTTAAAAGCTGGAAAAGTCAGGCTTAACATTTTTTGAGTCTTTAAAGATCCAATTTTCTGTGACTACCTGGAAACTCAGCGAACTGTTAATGGAGAGTACTACAGGGAAGAACTGGAAGCAAAACTGAAGCCAGCAGTTCTGAGTAAGCGTCTCTTTGCAGGGTTTGCAGAGTAAGGGAGTGCTTTTTCTCCAAGACAATGCTCGCCCGCACAAAGCTTATGAAACACTGGAACTGGAAACAATTGAAAGGTTGACCTGGAAAGTCATACCCCACCCTTCTTATAGTCCTGATTTGGCTCCATCAGATTTTCACTTGTTTGGACCTATGAAAGAATGTTTGCGAGGTAAGTGATTTGAAAACAATAAAGATGTGAAGATAGCGGTGCAAGTCTGGCTTCGACGCCAAAGTAAAGAATTTTCCGCTGAAGGCATAAAAAAGCTGGTACGACGATAGGAAAAGTGTATAAATGTAGGGGGAGATTATGTTGAAAAATATAAAACGTTTTACCTATATATAATAAAACACTTTAACACTACGCCTATTTATCTCTTTACTTATTGAACTCCCCTCTTATATACATAATATGCTGTTAGCTAAAAATTGTAGCTAGTCCACTTGTATAAATATCTGTTAGTGGAACGTTGTCCATAGCAATGGCCTCCGATTCACAGTTTTCCTACTTTCTACTTACTTTTGAGTGTAAAATCAGTCCTAAGTTAACTTTAAGGAGTAACATTTTCTTGTAGAGGTCAGTTAAATGTTTCCAGTAGAATACGAAATTTCCCTAAAGAATTTTCAATTGACTTCTGTACCATTTTTTCTTTGGAATTTGATTTGCCACATGCAGGGAAAGTGTACTTTCTATGGTATCAGAAAGATATTTTAATTTTGTCCACAAACTAAAACAATCTTGCCTAAACTTTTCGCAAGATATTTCTACTAGAAAAAGGGCGAACCTATTTAACAGTAAGGTTTCCAGACAAATACACTCTTTTTGAGTTATGTAGGCGATATGATTTTTTTCTGCTTCAAAGAAGTAGACAATTCTTTTATTTCCAATGCCTTTTCAGTTCCATCTGCAGTTTTTAGGACTCTGTTTTAGTTCATATCTTTATGATTATTAAATAATGGATTTACCAGTTAAAAAACTTTTTTCTTCTTTATCGTTTGTAATTGACGGTTTTTGGGCAAAACAAATTGAACAAGCTAACAAAAAGATAGCACTGCAAATTGGACTCGTGGGCTTTTATAATAGCACCTTCCAAAGGTGTATCCAAAAAAATCCAAAGATTTCTTAAATTAGATGAATTTATGTTGTCTAACTTTAGTTTATGTCTAGTTAAAATTTACCAGAGTGGCCTAATTTCTATACTAGTTTCACTGTTCGGTTTGTCCACTAATTTTATACAAGAGGCTTCAATTATTTCTTTTGTAAAACTTTTTTTCCGAATTATTATTTTTGCCTTTTTCTAATTTATTAAACTTATAATTTATGCACACTTTACTCTGTAAATTAAAACGTCCCACCAATGTATCGTGGACCCTGACCGTTTCTAGCTGTGCTACCACCATATGGCATCCTAGACACTGAAACCATTGTTGGTACAATTATTTTCATTTTTTCGACTCTTTCAATGGTTTTAACAACAATTTAATTAATTTTCCATATCAATTAAAACTATCTTAATTGGACATCTTTTGGTAGTCTCAATCTCATCATTATTTTGTTTCTGATTCGAAGTTGATTTTGAAATATTATTTTACATATTGTTGTTAACTTTATTAAAAATATTATTTAAGTGTAAATAATAAATACTGTTTAAGTTGAATTAGAATGTAATATATCACGTATAGCATATTTGAAATGTGTAAGGGCATACAAAGTTTGTTAGTTTGCAATTTGTAAAAAAAAGTGTTTATTTATTTACTTTCGAATAAGTTTCCAGCTTTGAAAAAAAGAATTTTCTATGTCATTTGAAAATACATCGACGAGGATGCCTAGTCAGGACGTTGTTTAGTTTGTGTAATGCAGTTAATAATTAAATTCCGTCATTAATAACGCGAAGTTCACAATAAAAATAGATATTTCACGAATTATATTATTTTTGCTAAGAATACAAACAATTCACGATATTATTTCAGTAAAATGTGCCCGTGGTTATTATCTACAAGTAAAGCGATAAGTAATTGCAAATGGCGTTGAACAACGATAGTGCATTTTTTTATTGTTTATTTTATATATTCAACCATATTATTTATTTAAACCGTCTCTTCCAAATTTCAATTCTACTTGTATAATATATTTTAGTTTTGTGTACATGGTTGTCATGGATTAGGTCACGCACGTAAATATAAAACAAGTATAAAGCTTTTCAGATCAAGGGTTTAATACGCTCGTAAACAACAACTACAGCATTTACAACCACTAAGGTAAATTTAATGCAGCTTTTATAAATCCAGTAAATTTTATTATCATCTAGGATATTTAATACTGCTCATTATAAACCATAGTTAGCCAACCTATTATTATGTTCCATATTCATTTTAATAACGTTATATACGTATTTGGCTTTATAAGCAGTATAAATTAATTATCATGTTTTAATTGCATTAACATAATAACCGCATCTAATATAGACAAATAATTATTTAAAAACAGAACTTGAAAAAAGAAAATTTGTTAATAAATCTAATTAGTTAATAATAGTCTAGTTACACAATGTAAAGAGAAATTAAATGAAATAGGAGTCTCTTGTTTATCTTCAACTAATAGAGCAATAAGTTAAATATTTCGATTTGCTTTGATTTATTGCCTCATTCGGCATACAAGTAGCATTGCTGCAGCACACATTTGAGTTTTAACATAGTCACATATACAACATCCATGGTACAAATGATAAAAATATATACAGAATACAATACAATACAAATTAATACTCATAATTCACATATAATACAAGTAGTGTAATATAAATAAGACATACATAACTATATAAACTATTTTACATCGATCGTACAATAAAATTAAAAAACTATATAATTTACTTAAAGCCTAAGGTACTCCACCACCGAGTAAAATGCTCGCTTTTGATTTAACTTATAAACTTAACTTAACTTAACTTTTGCATGTATAAATATGTAAATGACTGAAAATAAAAATTAATTTTACTATGTTAAAATTAATGTTGATAAAAATGATTCAGTTGGTACCCTACTCCTTTTACAAAGAGTACAAATCATAACTTTTAGTCTGTTATTTTTGTTTCATATTTATTTTTGAAGCTATACATAGCCTATTTTGTTTTTATTATTATTTATTGTATAAACTTGTTGTACAATACCGATTTTTAACGCAAATCATTAATTTTGGATAAGTAACCAACGATATCGATTTTTAAAATACTATTAAACTTGTCTCGATTCGTAAAATAATTTCGTTGCTTGTAAACATGCTAGAGATAAATTTTTATTTATTAAACGTGTATAAATAGGTATGATCTATATGTTCCTCGATCTAAACTATTATTTAGTTGTGTTAAAATATATTTCCGCACCTAATTCATTTTTTAAAAAAACCTAATAACATATCAGACTAAAAAACTTATTTTCATTAATGGAAAAAATTAATATTATATCAAATAGGTAAAGTCTTTTTTAAATTTTGCATATGGAAAATAATTTATTTTTTACTGAACAAATTATAATTTTAACTCGCGAATATAGGAATAGAAGTGTCACTTAGAATTTAACATGTAATGAAATAATGTTAACGTTCATAATTACAAAATGTAAATGCAACAACATCCCCTTGTCTTAAAAGGAATGCGTTATTATTTTGTATAATGTATTCATTTACGGCTGTAAGGCAGCAAAGTTTAAAATTATGAATGGTACTTATATATTTAAAGGATTATTACCTAACAGTTGTTTATCACATTACATATATTCAAGTGTTTTTTTTTTTTTTTTTTAATAAGAAACAGACAGTATAATCAGCTGTTTATGATTTCAATTTATTACCTATTAATGAACCAAAATATTACTATTTTTTTTTATTTTTATTAAACAATGTGTTCGTACTAATAGTCTATATTGCTCAATCGACATTTACAGAGTATAAGGACTTTACACGCTCAATAATACTGACAGTGTTATTAATTTTATTATGAATTTATTATTCTGTTGCTGATAAATCTAGGATACCTATATATACGCCAGTATGATCCTCAGCCCATTAATATTCAGTTTTGAATATTCAAATAATAATGACACTATCACTAGCTATACTAATATTATAAAGAGGTAAAGTTTGTTTGTTTGTAAGTAGGGGGTAATCTCTGGAACTATTGAATCGATTGAAAAAATAGTTTTATTAATAAAAAGCTACACTATCCCTGAGTAACATAGGCTATAATTCATTTTCATAAATACCTTTTTTATTTCAATATTTGTAAATTTAGTCGGAAAAATCTTAGGTTAAGCCTTGTTACCATCCAAAAGTAGAAACAATGTGGAATGCGTACTGAGCCTAAATTATGGATGGTACATACATTATGTTTATAAAATGTAAAAATTTACCAGACACAAGCGACAAAAACTTACCTTAATAGCGAAGTCGAGATATCTGAAATGTTCCTTGACAGGTTATTGGATAAATAGAATTAATATACACATATTATAACAATAAACTTTAGTTTATTAAAAAAAATTGATACGCCCTTAATCATAACAAAAGATGAATATGATATACGCCCCCAAAAATATGCTAACAGATATTTTATTTAGTTCCCTCCCTTAAAAAAAAATTAAAGAAAAACCCACCCTGTATATAATTATATTATTTAAATTTAGACTTAGTTAATCAAAGAAAGAAAGAAAATTTGCTTATGGCACACATGGTCTTAAACATTAGTTTACACAATAGTACTTACAAAATAATTTGTTATATTTTAAGTTGGCCAACGTTTATTAAAATATATATATATATATATATGCGCATTGTATGTAAAAAAAACTGCAATTCCAAAAGAAGTATAAACAAAATAAAATAATATAAAATTTTGTACTTAAAGTATTACAGAAATTATGACGTCATTATATTTATTGAAAGAAATTTTGATTTCTGACCCTTGGGGTCCGTAGTGTTAAAAATAGGTACCTCACCACCCTTATTATTTAATAAATAACATATATATATTACAGAATCATACTATTTTAATTACATAAAAATTGTTTAAAAGCCTTTTTATATTTCTGAAAGTCACTAAGTTTTGCTAGCTTATTATGAGTTCATACTGATTATAATAGCCTTTTTCTTTTTATTTTTATAATAAGTTATTAATTAAACGATCGCACTTTTTCTTTGAAACAGCGTAGAAGTAAGCTGTAGCAGCGAAGTGAAGTTCACATTTAATTATAGGCAGATATGCATTAGAAGTCGAAGTTAAACTCAGGAACTTAAACCAGATTTCTCTGGTGTACGGCTTATTAAAGCATTTGGTAAAGAAAACTACATGATATGAGACACAAAACAAGACGTGAGCTTGTGGACGCATCGACTGTCTATCAGATAATATATAAGGAAACAAAATGGCGAATAGACCCCTGAGCTGTATTACATTAACTTTTTGTGCAGCGCTACGGGTCTGGTTAGTGCTGCCGGTGTGTGATACATGTACTACAAAAATGTCGGTGGCGCCTGCAAGCCGGTGTGTATGTACGCCCCAATGTATAAGTGTATGATGGAAAGTAAGATTTCGGGCAAAAATAGTGTAAAAACGTTACAGCCTAGACTGATGAATCATCACATGTATTTACATTTATTACCATACCAACCAATTGAATAAAATATTTCCATTAAGAGCTGATTTCAAATTTTGAAGCAATTATTTAAATTTTTAACTTTTAGGTTATGCTTTTATTAAAGTGCAGACCAGATCCTTGCTGGTTCTTTTAACCTTTATTATAACTGCTATTATAAAATACACAAAATAATTTGATTTGAAAATGTAACATTATTTACCATCTTAGCTTTGGGGTTTTTATTAATAATATTATAAAGAGGTAAAATTTTATTTCTTTATTTGTTTGTATGTAGGGAGTAATCCCTGGAACTTCTGAACCAATTAAAAAAATAGTTTACTAATAAAAAGCTAAACTACCCTTGAGTAACAGAGGTTAGAATTAATTTTGATTTAAGAGTAAAAACAACCCCTAAAACAATTAATATTAATTTTTATCCTTTCCTTAAAGCTAGAGAGAGCTGAAATTTTGTACATTTATTTCTTACAACATAAAAGAAAAAGTAAACTAGATTTGCATTTTGTCGCGTGCTGCTAAGAAATGAAAATGTGATAACAACCAATAAAACAATAAAAATTAATTGTTATATTTTCCTTAAAGTTAGTGAGCTGAAAATTTGTACATTTTTATTTCTTACAACATACATAAAAAAAGTATCATATATTGACATTTTGTCGCGTGCTGCTAAGAGGTAAAAATGTATTAAAAATGTTAATTTTATACTTTTTTTAAAGCTAGAGAACACACACTTAATAAATAATTAAGGAATTTAAAAATAAGGAACCACTATGTTACATCTTAATTAAAATACGAGTAAATAAGACATATTAGAATTTAATAGTAGGGCCTATTTATATAAAATAACCTGTTTGCATTTTCTTCGACGCGAGTCACCGCGGGGGTTGGCGAGCGAAGCGTGCAGGTGGAGAAGCCCTCTAGTATTATTATATGATTGTATTAGGTCTCCTTATAGTTCAATATATGCCTCTGTAGCTAAAACTACAGAGGCATATAAGTTTAGTTTTACAACTAATACGAATGGAAGACAATCACATTTAACAATTAACTAACCTTCTAAATTCTAAACATTTCTTTCTTGTGTTCTTTTTAAAATATGTTAAATCCAGGATTATCATAAATCTTTTAATCAACAGTGAACCAATCCCTATTATTCTAGCTTAGCTCGCAACATTGTGATTTTAATTAAACGTAGCCAATATCTAAGTAGGTCGTTTGACGTAATAATTTAAAGAGCAATAGTTTATTGTTATACACAAAATACAAATTTCAATAACATTTTGTTTAACAATTAGTAAAATTTTCCAACATAAAATTGTTTTAT
Organism: Philaenus spumarius; assembly: GCA_018207615.1. Taxonomy (NCBI): domain Eukaryota; kingdom Metazoa; phylum Arthropoda; class Insecta; order Hemiptera; family Aphrophoridae; genus Philaenus; species Philaenus spumarius. Next base: position 249,932 of record JAGFPH010000318.1, read on the forward strand.
TTATTTTATTAAGTATTTCAGTCTCGGGTAGGTTGAGCGTCTTCAATGTTTCCTATTAATAAACTAATTGCTTTATGAACATTATTTATATATCTCCTTCATTTAATAAAATAAATTACTGTTTTAGATAAATAGGAAATCAAACCATTGTTATCTCAACAAACAATAAATAATTATTTATTACAAAAGTAATTACATTTTACAATTTAGTACGAACATTGAAATAAATTGTACCTTTAGAGAATATGTATTAAAATTAACTGCTAGGATTACAATGTTTTTATTTTGTAAAACTGATATATGCAGTCATTTGTGTATTTATTAATATATTTTCTTTGCCAAAGAAATTATAGTTAAATGTGTAGCCTATATAACTCCCAGAGATTTTAATTTTTTTATACTTCAATGAAATTAGTTTGATAAAAAGCTTAAGCACAAGTTACTTAGGAGAGTTTAAATTAAACTCAAGTGAAATTTGTTTAAATAATTTTAATAATTTCCGAAACTACCGCAAACTTGTTCACAAATAATCACACTCTTTTATAATATTAATGCACAACTGTCTTTCGCTGAACACACTATAGTTTCATCGCACGAAATGTAAAAAGTAGGCGTGTCATTGGGCTTTAAACATGTCATGTAGTAATGTTAATGTTCGTAATTAAACATGTAAATGCAACAATAACCCTTATCTGAAATAGTATGAAATTACATTTTTTAATGTTATTTCTTATTCTTTTAATGTGTATTTAATTTATTAAGGTATGTGTGTTTTTATGTAGTTTAAAGAATTTATATTTAATTTAAAAGAACATAAACATGTTTTATTTGCATTGCTATATTTTAAAGTAACTTAATGGCTATACTTTTACTTTCAGAATCCAAATAAAATGAATATAAGGGGTGCCCCACCTAAAATGTTGCAATAGTTATCGTTTGAACTATAAATATGAAAGAGGACTTTAAGTAGGGGGAACTTTCCTTTCTTTTCAATAAAGTTTAAAAATTCATTGTATGAAATGTAAAAAATTGTTATCCAACTTTGAAATTTGTTATGGAACACCCTGAATTTTATGTTTTATTCTTGGGTATTTTTTATCTTTAGCCATTTAGGAATTACAGGCAATTAAATTTCAGAAAATTAGATGTTTGATCGGCCTGCAAATAATTTATTCGCACCTAAAATTTTACAATAGCTAACTTTTGAACCGTTGGCGTTGGGAGTACAAATAATGTTTAATGAGGAACGCCCCTTATTTTTGTAAACTCTAAAATGACATGGAAATACATTTTTTTTAAAGCGACAAATTTCATTAAAAATGGGGATTTAATTTTTTGACGTATCAATGCAAATATTTCTCATTCAAAACAATTTAAATACCACCAAGACTTTTCGTTACTTTTGTATTACTAGTTACATTATGTATGAAGGGAAATGAATTTTTTGTAGTATTTCTTATGAATTTATCTTAATTATGAACCTTAAAATGAAATTTCATTACTTAATTGAATTTTTAATATTTTTAAGCAGATTAATGAACATTTTCATTCAAAATAAAAAATATCCTATTTTGCCTAACAGAATTTTTTACTGGCTTCTAAAAAAGAGCTACTGGTTATTCGAAAAACAATTTGCGTGCATGGCACAAAAATTTGAAATTTATCTCAATTACTAATGCTAATTACATAACTTTCTATTTATATGCATGATAAGTACATACAACTTTATTTAGGAATGATATTTAAGCCTAGTTCTATTATTAGAAATTATGGTACTTCTTAGACGTATTTAATATCATCATATATTTTTTTGAATGAAAATGAAAATTAGAAGATATTTTGGGTTCTGTTCCATAAATTTATAAAAATTTGAAGTGTAATAATAATAACAAAAATTGTCTTTCTTAAAGAGTTCTTAAAAGAGTACATCTACTACTACGAAAAGAAGCTGTCCTTGATCTATTGATCATATTTTTGTTGGCTCTAAGTGTTAGGTTAAGATTATCAATCAAACAAATATTCTCGTGAAGACAGTAGAAATAGTAACCTATTTTAACAAACACTTTATATTTAATTATTAATATCTTTAAAACTACATTTTCTCAGTTGGCATAGCAGAAACACAAGCTACAGTTTGAAGCCAGCTATAAACGTTGACTTTGTCGCACAAAATGCATTGTGTCGATGACCGGTCATGTACAAATTTGTGTTACTAATCACAATATAATTTTCAACCCATGAGATGCATCGAAAAACTGTTTTTAATTTTCTACAAGTTGTATCCGAATGTGTGGAAGGTTAATAAGATTACTTTCGCCTAGAAAAACTAAAATTCCCTAACTAAATTTTACAATTTACAAATCAAACTAATAGAAGCGTGTTAGTAATAAAAAGAAAAAAAACGCTTACTCATAACGCCAGTTAGTATGAACAGGTGTAGTTATAAGTACCAGTAAGTACGTTGTAAATTACTGGGTTTTAAACTTGATGTAATCACAAGTTGTATCTATGGCACAATATTGTCATAAATCACTCGTCAACCTGGGCTGCCATGATTCTAGAGTTAAAACTGCCAAATAAAAACGCGATTTGTAAATCTCACGCAAAGTAACCAGAGTAAACAGTGCGTGTTTGACATGCGTAATATGGTTCCGTTGCAGGTTTGATTTAAACTACAATCATGCAGATATATTGAATATATCCGAAGAATGTGATATATTACAACAATTTAAAATGCAATATATTGTTTAAATTTATTCCCACTAGGATTGTTACAAATGGTTAAATCATGGATTAATAGGTGGCATTTTGCTTAATATTTAGTGTTTTTAAATTTTTTGTGGTGAAAAGCTTCTTTTTAAATTTTCATAAATTTAAATGACCATGTTATATAAATACACTATTGAATTATTTAAAAAAGATAAATAAGATCTTTCATATGGTACTACGGTTTCAATACACCAAGGTTAAAGGTTCAAATATAGGTTCGAATCGGGATACTGACGTAAACTTTTATTGTCCCACTTACCTTACTTCATTAATACTTTTTATACGAGATGTTTGATGTTTTTTGATTAATTACTCTAAACTAATAACGTTTTAAATCTTATTCAAAAGAAATAAAAATAAGATTAATAATTTTGAAAGTAGAAAGAATAATTCGGGTAAATACTTTTACAAACAGATATACACTACTTGGTCTTGAGGTGATGTTTGTACTTAAAATAGGTAAAATTTATTTTACCTATTTTAAGCACAAACATCACCTCAAATAATCCGTTGCTTGTTGAAATATTTTAGATGTTATCACTTGTTATGAAATATTTGTTGAATGCTCATTCAATACTATATTTACGTTATTTGTGTATTTGTTTTGTATAAGTTTACATTATTATTTAAAACTACAAATGAACCAGTATTTTAAGAAACAGTTAAATTTTATTCGAACGAACCAGACAGACAGTATTACTTCTGTCTCTCCAAAACGGCCAGTCTCCTTGAGAGTTATCTTACATAAATAATTATTAAAAATTTGAAGTAATGTCGAGAAGAAACTTATTCGATTAGTGTAACAAAAATTTAATTAATTAAAAAATGAAAAAATATCATTTTGAATGTCTTAATCGTAGTTACTAATAGGCCTACCACTAGACTATAAAGAAACTAAACCAACACAAACCTTTTATTGCTGTAATAGAGAGGGCATAGAAATAGAAATAATTTGTATTCCACGTCTATTATTATTTTTATTCCACGTATTCTCAAATTATTTTTATAAATCTTGTTGCTGCATAAAATCTAAACCTAAATAGAAAATAAAAAAACATGTTCCCATAATAAGACATGTAACATTCAATTTTTGTTATTTCAATTTTCAGGGAAAGGTTTTTGACATTGTACTGTAGTTTTTTCTCAATTATGACATCAGAAAATGAAAACATTTTATAAAAATTTCTTCAGTTATCAGAATATTTGTTTTCTTCTTAAAAAATATCATAATTTTAAAAAGCTTGTAATCGTTTTTTGAAAAATCAAATCAATCTATAATCGTACAAAATATATCTATATTAACAATAATACGGTGGCTAGTATATTGAACAATTACAAAAAACAGTTATAAAGGCACATTTTGAATATAAAATACAATATTATTGAATTTAATCCCATTTCAAGTCAAAACTCTTTAGCAAATCATTTAATTAACTTAGTTTCCACACCAAGTGTTTAAGACGTTTGAAAATATGTTTCTGTGGATATATCCTAGTGACTTACCAGAAGAGACTACATTATGTTATGTTTAACTAGAAACGAGTGCCATCATTATTTATCTCTACATATCATGATTTCCATTAATTTGTATTTTAAAATTGTATATATAATAAAGTTATGTTTGTGTTTCTTACATTACAGAATTTACAACAAACATTTAGATTTCTTTACACATAGTAAAACATTAGCCTGAACTTAATTAATAAGTCATAAAGATCTTGGTCTCCCATCAATATAAAAACAATAATTCTAATATTCGGTGTCCAATAATCCATGTTATTGCAATATTAGTGAAAATGTTTCTTTATTTATCCTCGTCTTTTTGTACTATTATTTTTACTAACACTTGAGTAGGCCCTACTTTGCAGAGATAAAAGTAGCCGCGGGTCATAAAGTATTACTCTTAGCCGATTTGAAAGAAACCTAAACAATTTTCTCTCATCCTAATCAAAACTAAGATTTTCTGTTAGTCAAACCCTTCATAGTTAACATGATAATAATATATTTAGACTGAAAACAATTTAACCTCAGCGTAGTTTGATCCTCTTGCTTACATAATAAAACAGATGACAATTACACCAAACCGAAGAACTACTCTGATTAATGACTTTAGTGTTGTTCCTTATTTAAACTCATTTCTTACAACATGTAATTAGTATATATTTACTAAGAAAATGTAAAATTATCAATAATTAAGTATTGCAAAACACACAACGTTGTTGTACCTATAAACAAAAATAATACACATTTCAGTATTAGTGATATATATCAGATTATAAGTGTACCTAAACAAACTAACTATACAGTAAAAGTATAAAATCTCCAAACTTGTTGCTTCCATTTTTACTTGTGTTAATTAACCTAACCAAAATCCACTTTAGCCAACTCATGATCTCCTCAGAGGTATTACGTGTTTACAGAAGAGGGACACAATGAATTACACAACATGTTATTCCTTTAAACGTTGTTGCTTAAAAATAACACAATCATTGTCTTATTACAAACTGTAAAAAAAAAACTATTTCAGAAGGTTTCACAAAAATAATATAGCTTCAAATACATAATACATTATATTTTAATAAAACAGCAAATGAACCATTACTATTTTGTGTATGAACAATAAGTGGCTCGAATAGATACTCATCAGGAGAAATATTATAACTTCAACAAAAGCATAAATTAGTAAATAACAGGAAGGTAGTTTATGAAACTAAAAGAAAAAAATACAAACACGTCTCACTTGTCAAAATTATCTGAACAAATTCCTGAAAATTCCTCTTGTACCATTGTTTCGTTAACTCCTTAAAGATAATTGTATACGGTTTTCATATAACTGTGAAGTAAGATTCAAATAATTACAGTAATAATTGAAAATCTATTTTTAATTATTTGAATTTTACTTCAGAGTCAAATGAAAACATTTTGTAATCATTTTCAAGAAGTTGACGGATCAATGGTGCAAGATTCATTGCTCAAAGATTTGTTAGGCTAATTTTGACAAATAAGATTTGTTCGTATTTTTCTTCCTTCATTTCATGAACTAACATCCTGCTAAGTTTTGAATTTATGGTCTTGTATTTTGTGCATTTATTTTGTTGCGATTATCGTTTATTGTTGTATTTACCATACTTCATAATGATGTATTTATTATTATTATTTAATAAAGCATTATAATAATAATAGAAGTAATAATAACTTGAATTATTGAATTGTAATAAACAACCATAAAATAAAAAAACTAACAAATTTGTTAGGTACACAAACAAGTGAAACCCCTTCTTGAAAACTAAATATCTAAAAAAAGGTATTTATACTACGTTTTTAATAAGTAAATACATATTCTATAATAATACATTTTGTACAAACCTATCACTTTTGACTAATATATTAATATACTTTAATATACATTTACATATCCATGTTTAAATATTACTTCTTAAACCTTTTTATTTCAAAGAGGAATTATAAATTAGTTTGGATATAATTTTATTGGTACGTCTACCATAAACTAATAAGGAAATCAAGTAAACAACTTTAAGCTTAATCAATACGGGTTTACAGGCTTACATACTAAGATAAATTCGTATGCAAATAAAAAGTATTACGAACATTCTAAAAATGAATCATGTATCAATACAAATCAAATGTTTTTTTAAATTTATTGCACCACATTGATAAAACACAAGTTATTTACAAAATTAAATTTTCCAATTTTAACTTTAGTTCACAAATGTTTGATTTTCCTGTACATTTTCTGTATAAATTACTAATATGATAACTTTGTTAGCGAATCGATTTGTATAAAACTAAACAAAATATTCTTACACTAATTTCAATTTAATTAGATTCCGTAATTTTGCTACAAAAGTAAAACTGCAGCCATATTTAAATTGCAAGGGAAAATTGCCAAACCATACTCTAACTTCAATAGATATAAAATAAAGTTATGCCTACCTTTTATTAGAAGCCAGAAAGAAACACCGCGATAAGCTGATACTATGATAGACCAATAGGAACACTTTACACACTACACATGTTTTAATGCACAAGATAACTTATCAACCCGCACAACTGTACTATACAGAGGCTACTTCACCTCTGTACTGCTGGTTGCTTCTCTCGGTCCGTGCATGCAGGGATAATTCCCTCTACGGCTCGACAAATATCCCTACTCCAAATAAATTTCCCCATGCAAGACGTATCGAATTAGTAGTACTGATATGTATGGATTACTCAATTATTTTTGAATTGCAAGTGCATTTACTTAAATTCGATATTTAGTTTCTTAAATTAAATTTAAATGTATTTTAAAACCTAGTAATAAAGGTATTAAATATCACAGGTAATTATTACTTCGTCTTCTAGAACTAGTTCTCCCATGTGCGGCACACAATACTCGAATTGATTAATATATTATTAACATACTATAGGACCACTGTTAGAACTTATATTTACAACAAAATCAGTTTCATTTTCATTTTTTGTAACAAATTCCTGTATTTGTTCAACAAAGAAATTATTATTATGAAACTAGCTGAATACCCGTGCTTCGCTACAGCGAATTTCTTTGTTGTATCTCCATGATTCATAATTAATTGTCATATTTTTCTCAACTCTCATATTACTTTCATATGAAAGTGAATTATAACATGTACATTCAATTAGTTTGGTATTTATTGTTCACTGGCTGTCCGTCAATCGTCTTCGTCACGGTACGTTTGCTAAATAAATTAAATAAATAAAAAAAATAAAAAATTAAGAGTGAAGAGCGTCTTCTTTTTCAACTAAGACTAAATTTACAGACTGGTAAATCACAGTCTTAGCTAGATGTTTGTAGATCACCCAAATACATCTTTAATATGCGAATGCATAGATTGTGATAGTTTTGATCAGCTTACGTCTAAAATATCTTCTTAAAATTAATTAATAAGTGCCAAATTTCTGCTCTCTAGCTTCAAGGAAAGAATACCAATTAGTATTTATTGTTTTTAGGGTTTTTATTACATTTTCAACCCTTAGCAGCACGTAACAAAATTTAAAACTGGTTTCTGTTTTATATGTATCTTGTAAGAAAAGTTTACAACATTTTAGCTCTCTAGCTTTAAGGGAATTAAAAAAATGTATATTTATTGTTTTTAGGAGTTGTTATCACATTTTCATGCCTAGCAGCACGTAACGAAATGCACAACTGGTTTACTTTTTATATGTATCGAGTAAGAAATAAATGTACAAAATGTCAGCTCTATCGTTTTAAGGAAAGAATGAATATTAATATTAACCTCATTTAATTTTCATATATGTGTTTTGTAAGAAAGAAGTGTAAAAAATTTCAGCTTTAAGGAAAGTAAACAAACATCATACAGTGTATTGTTTTAGGGGATGTTTCAACCATTAAAGGCCAAATATTTTAAAATCCTATCTTAGTGCGCCTCTAGCGCCTATGAGCAATATGTGTTCCAAATATTTCATGATCCTTGGCGGTATTAAATTAATATTTGTAGTTATAGGGGTTGTTACTAAATGTTCACCCCTTAGCAAAACGTGATAAAATGTAAAACCGGTTTATTTTTGTTTATATATCTTGTAAGAAATAAATGTACAAAATTTCAGCTTTCTAGCTTTAAGGAAATTATAACATACAATACTTATTTTGTAGGGGTTGTTTCAACCCTTAAAGGCCAAATATTTTAAAATCCTTACTTTAGCTCTTATGAAAAATATGTGTAACAAATTTCACGTTCCTAGGAGATAGGGTTTTTTAGATATATAACAAACAATATTCATTGTTTTAGGGGTTGTTTCAACCCTTACAGGCCAAATATTAAAAAAATAATTTCTTAGTGCGCCTCTTGCCCCCATGACAAATGCGTGTACCAAATTTCACATTCCTAGGAGGTAAGGTGTTTGAGATATATAATAAAAAATATTTATTGTTTTAGGGGTTGTTTCAAATCTTACAGGCCAAATATTTTTAAAAAATCCTTTCTTAGTGACCCTCTAGTGCCTATGAGCAGTATGTGTACCAAATTTCAAGTTTCTAGGTTGTATGGTTTTTGAGAAACTGTGATCAGCCAATCACTCAATCAATGAGTGGTATTTGGCTTTTATAAGTATAGATAACGGTATTACTTATGCTTATCGCCATTCCGACTATTGTTATATATAAAATATAATTACAACTTACCGTCGTCAATAGTCAATTGTCGTATAAATTCTTCAAACGACGGCCGTTTCGGCTTATTCTGCCATTTTCAAGTTAAAATTTGTTGGATGAATTAATCCGTTGTCACACATCATATACACATTTACACACAAACATTCAGAATAAATTATAAAAAACACACAAAAATATTTACTATTAACAAATCACATGTCTCGTGGGCCCACTGTCTCGCACTGTACTGATGTCATCAAAGTTCACTGGGTTGCAATTTTCAATAGATTGTTATCAATTACGTGGTGGGGGGAGTTTATTTGGTCTCTGTTTCTGTTATAATTGTATCAAATAAAACATTGGAATCAAATCCAAGCTTTTCATTAAGTATGGTATGCGGTTCAGTTTTAAACATTTTATATATTTCATATTGTTCTAAAGCATTTAATAACTTGCCCTTTTCGCAGTGGTGGAGTATTCTTAAGGTATGGTCTATTGTATTGTAATTGTGGTTAAGATTGATGAGGTGTTCAATTTCCTTGACATAACAATAACATTGTCAAACGGAAGCCATAGTTTTAAAATATATCGAAAACCTACCCATACTGACCATACTATCCACGCATCGTCCAACCACCCTACATCACACAAAATGGCAGCTTATAACAGTTTCGTTTACAGACTCCGTAACATACCCATGCACAAAGAAGATTTCAACAATGAAATCAATACTATTAAACACATTGCCATCAAAAATGGATATCCACCATCTATTATTGACAGAATTTTAAAAAAACAAGAAAATAAGTCTAGGAAACCAAAGGTAAAATCGGAGAATAAATATATAGTGTTACAATACAATGAAGAGTTACAGCACATTGTCAGCAACATCTTTAAGAAACAAGGATACACTACAGCATTTAAAACAAGATATAATTTACAAAGGATGATTAACACAAACAGGAATAATAGAGACAAATTTGACAGCACTGGTGTTTATGAATTATCATGCGCCGACTGCCAGATGAAATACATTGGACAGACGGGTAGATCGTTCAAGACGAGGTTCAAGGAGCACATCCCCACTAGTAAACAAACTCTACGCCTACAAGGTGTTGAATCCAAATATACTGAACACCTCATCAATCTTAACCACAATTACAATACAATAGACCATACCTTAAGAATACTCCACCACTGCGAAAAGGGCAAGTTATTAAATGCTTTAGTACAATATGAAATATATAAAATGTTTAAAACTGAACCGCATACCATACTTAATGAAAAGCTTGGATTTGATTCCAATGTTTTATTTGATACAATTATAACAGAAACAGAGACCAAATAAACTCCCCCCACCACGTAATTGATAACAATCTATTGAAAATTGCAACCCAGTGAACTTTGATGACATCAGTACAGTGCGAGACAGTGGGCCCACGAGACATGTGATTTGTTAATAGTAAATATTTTTGTGTGTTTTTTATAATTTATTCTGAATGTTTGTGTGTAAATGTGTATATGATGTGTGACAACGGATTAATTCATCCAACAAATTTTAACTTGAAAATGGCAGAATAAGCCGAAACGGCCGTCGTTTGAAGAATTTATACGACAATTGACTATTGACGACGGTAAGTTGTAATTATATTTTATAACGGTATTTCATGACTTCTTTGAGTTCGAACATTTTAGGAACATTTATTTTCGAAATCGCCTTCACCAATATTTACTAAGGCAATGTAACTTTATATGTTTCTATTTACAGAATGTACAGTAGTTTAAAATTAACAAAACATTAAAAAGTAAAATTATTATACAATTAATATTGGTGAGAAGAGAAATTCATGACAAGCCGCACCACTATTATGAGTTATAAATACTGTCTTTAAAACATTCTTTTAATCTTCATTTTGAGGAATACTAACAGTTTATATATTAAGGTGTCTCAAAACGAAGTGGTCAAACCAAGTATTAAATTTTACTTTGAAACAAATTAGGTGTATTTATGTATTTAAAAATTTATTTTGTCTGTTAGGTTTTGCATTTAGTATCTTTATATTCTAACTAAAAGCTGGGACTTTAGAGAAACCTACTTGCTCCATACATAGGGCACATTTTAGCCTTTTGAAGCTTTTGCTTTATTGCTTTAGCTTCCAGTCCCCTCAGTTTGGAACATGGACAATCACTTAACCAACTTGCTCCATAGATAGGGCATATTTTAGCCTTTTGAAGCTTTTGCTTTATTGCTTTAGCTTCCAGTTCCCTCAGCTTGGAACATGGACAATCACTTAACCAACTTGTTCCATATATAGGGCACATTTTAGCCTTTTGAAGCTTTTGCTTTAGCTTCTAGTCCCCTCAACTTGGAACATGTCCAATCACTTAACCAACTTGCTCCATAGATAGGGCACATTGAAGCCTTTTGAAGCTTTTGCTTTATTGCTTTAGCTTCCAGTTCCCTCAGCTTGGAACATGGACAATCACTTAACCAACTTGTTCCATAGATAGGGCACATTTTAGCCTTTTGAAGCTTTTGCTTTAGCTTCTAGTCCCCTCAGCTTGGAACATGGACAATCACTAAACCAACTTGCTCCATAGATAGGGCACATTTTAGAATTTTGAAGCTTTTGCTTTATTGCTTTAGATTCTATTCCCCTTAGCTTGGAACATGGACAATCACTCTTGACTCCTTCCTCCGCGATATGGTTAGGAGCATAGTTAGTCAGAAATGGCACGCTTAAGGTTCCGCATCACTTTAGTTGTAGCGTATTTATGGGGGGGGGGGGTTAGGTTTGAAAAAAAATATAAAGCAATTACAATTTTCCAGTTTTAACATAAAATCAAGTGAATAAAATTTAGCTTTACTAGATGTAGCTAGCAAAAACTACAAGAAAGTCTAGTCTCTCATAGAACCCTAACTACTGTCAGTTTTTTAACTAACACGTCAGACTTTCCAATAATGTTGAAATTTAACTGATTTATACTAGTTTAGTTCTGTATTTTATATTGCTAAACAATTATTTTTACCTGTTGTTATTTTATAAGTTCAAAAGTAGTTTACCGCCTACGAAAATTAAATATAAATAACTGTAAGACTGTTTCTATGATTTTAGTAACTTTGAAACAACAGAGAATGTTAAGTATGAAAATTAATCGTATATTCTGAATACAATATATTATAGGTTGCACTTTATTGAATACTACTCTGCTGCTTGGATCACAGTTGCTCCACATTGAGCAATACTTAAAAAGCAAGTTTAAATATATGTTAGTTTAGTGATGTATACAATAGATATACAAATTTTGGTTTGGTCGTAATATTAAGGAACATTGAATAGCCAAATTTTAATCACAATGATAATAAACGGTACCAGGAACTGGCACATACTTTCTCACAAACAGATTTAAATTATTAAACAGATTCACTGTGACTTCATAATTGTAGGTGGGGTAGGAGAGGTGATTTATTAAAGTAGGAGATTAACTAATAAATATTATTATTATCTAGAGAGAAAACTATTCGATCGATTTCGAACAAATTTGCACCAAACTCGTCAATTAGGCCTGTATAGATGCATGAAAAAATTTTTTGAAAATTTTTGAAAAACAACCCCCTTTATTACCAAAAACACCCAAAAACCAGTTATTATTATAATTACTATTAGCTAAACAAGAATTTTTAGAAAGGTGCAGTTTTTTGCATATGGTAGGGTGCATTAAAGGCTACAAATAAGCCAAATTTTATCAAAATCGTTATAGCAGTTTTTTTATAAAAAAATAATAACTGATTTTTTGGGGGTTTATTGAAAAAAAGAGGGTGGTTTTTAAAAAAATTTCAAAACCGTTTTTCGTGCATCTATACAGGCCTACTTGACATGTCTGGTGCAAATTTGTTTGAAATCGATGGAATAGTTTTCGCTCTAGATTTGTGCACATACAGACATACATACAGACATATAGACAGACATTTTGTAAAAACCACTTTTTTGGACTCAGGGAGTCCCAAAACGTATATTTCCACAAAAATCTCAACATCGATTTTTTCGATCACTATACGTTCTCTATACTATAGTATAAATAGTGAGAAAGTAAATTTTAAAAGTGATGCAATATTTAAAAATACTCAATGTCACAACATTACCTTAAATGTAGCATTATATAAGCATCCATAAGAACCCTTGTAATGTCGGTTAGACTAGTCCCAGAGGACTTTACCCTTTTAATTTCCCTTTTCAAATGGCATATTATTACTGACATAGACGATTGTGACGACAAAGACAATCTTACTTGAAATTACAAATAAAACGTACATTCTATAAAACAGAACTATTATTTATATAATTTATTACAAAATCGCACTTTCGTAACTTGTATGTACATTACAAATCGTGTCAAATCATGTAGGTAAAGCCAAAGTACATTGCAACAATTAACGGCAGACAAGGGCGTGTGGAAAACTGTACTTTGGGGAAATGAATCATTAATCCAAGTACAAAGTGGGTTAACAGAATAGCAGGTAGTAGTTTATTAGCCTCGCTCACAGGCTAACTCGATTACTGTGCATTGATTTACTTAACTGCTCATTACTTAGTTCGAGGCTAAGGGTCGCCTTATGGAAATAATTTAATTAGGAGATGTCTATACCAAGTGTTTCTCACAGCCAAGGTCTGCCAATATAATTTTATGTTAAGCAAGTTCTGAATTGATTTTGGAAGCATAAACTATGCCATAACTTTAAATCTCACTGAAATTAAATCTTTCAACACTTCATGTTTAATAATGATTACATTTAGTTGTTATTAATAATACACCAATATTCAATTTTGTCGTGTACTATTAAATTTACAAATATAAGTACGGCATTTTATATAATCCGACCGTTTAGTTACAAGAATAGTGATTTTTACACACTATCTTCGAGTTGAAGTTTGTTTCACAACAAATAATTTGAACTTTAAAAAGATGTGCCACCAAGCGAAATTAGAAAGAATACTGCGCAATAAACTCAATATGTGGAAGGCGTTGCTAGTTGGTGTTTTAACCTGATTAATTCCTTCAGTTAATATTCCAGTTTCCAAATACTTTAAAAAATAGTACTCGATAGAATAAAACAAACGAAATTCTCACAAATATTTTGGCTAACTAAACATTTTCCAGTCTAAATGCCTCCTTCAGTTAATATTCCAGATTTCTCATCCGTACTATTTTACAAATATTTTAAAAATAGTACTCGATAGAACAAAAAGAGTGAACGAAATTTTCACAAATAATTTGGCTAACTAAAACATTTTCCAGTCTAAACGTCTCCTTCAGTTAATATTCCAGCTTTCTCATCCGTACTATTTTACAAATATTTTAAAAATAGTATTCGATAGAACAAAAAGAGTGAACGAAATTCTCACAAATATTTTGGCTAACTAAAACATTTTCCA
>JAGFPH010000318.1:269373-283770 GCA_018207615.1 Philaenus spumarius
TAATATAGGCAATATTCTTTAAATTTATATATAATAATTAAAACACTCTATTTGTAATACAGTAAAACATGCATACATTAACACAATAATAATTATATCAGTATTTCCACAGCTTCTAGATAATTTTACTTACCATACCAGTTCAAATTATAAACTACGTAAATTACAATTCAAGATTAATTTACTCCAACCTAGGCAACTTGTTTCTGCGGTGGATGCACACTGATATTTATTTTACGATGAACATTATTTTGCTACATGAATAAAATTACTATCAGCATCACTCATAATAAAGTCATCGATAACAAAATACAGTGCAGTGCTTGAGGCAATGAATAACTATTTTAAACCAAGAGAAAATATAAAATTGATTACACTTATCTAGAAAACGTTTTTTTAACGTAATATCTTTATACGTAATAGTTGGGAAAGAGGAAATGTGTCTGTTTGGTCTTAAAAGTTGTACACCAAATTACTTCTTCCTTTTCTTAGATGTTTTATTAATGAAATGGTCCGTTAATAACTTGTGTGTGACACTTAGGGCTTTCCGATTATAGGCACACGTAATTATTTGCATTATAAAGTAACTAGGTATATCTAAACTTATCACACTAAACATTATCTAACAACACAAAATCATTCTTATAACATTGTGGGAAATATGTAAGTAATTATTGTACTCACACTTTAATCAAAGAGGTTTGGTTAGAACCAACACTAAGAATGTATTTTAAGCTTATTTGTAAATGTGCATAACACAGTAACTTTAATATTGTGGTCCCTGGTAGATATATTGATTTAACATATATTGCGAGTAATAAATCCTACACTAATGATACTCTATGACATTCACTGGCACAGAATAAAAGCATTTTGAAAGCATTTTTGTTTTGCTACAAAAGATCATTTGTATTGTGAATGTGATAAAACTAATCAATTCGGTTTAATATAAGTAAATAAATTACTATGCATTTTAGAGGTAAAAAGTTTGGCACTTCAAAAATCTATATTGTATTACGCATTGTGTTTAAACTTATAAATTAAATTATTACATTTAAGATATTAAAAGTGAATAATGTTAAAAGGAGAACATTTTTGTTTTGCTACAAAAGATCATTTTATTGTGAATGTGATTGACTGATCAATTCGGTTTAACGTAAATCAGCTAAGTCAATCAGTGTCTACTTATAACATTATTAGTAGTTAGAGAGTGACTTTTACAAATTACAATTGCTTACACATTACAATTTTTCTCATAGATGTTGAATGAGCACTGTGGTGAATTGGTGTTAAAACAATTTTGAACACTGAGTCACCAACCACAAGTTCGGTAAATAACAAAACACCAACAAACTGGTAAACATTTATTGAGTGTTATTATATGGTTCCCTGATGTACATTCAGTAACCAAGCTACAACCATCGGAGGATTCTAAATGTAAACTAATCAATTAGGTTTAATATAAATAAGCTAAGTCAATCACAATGTCAACTTATAACATGATTAGTCGTGTAAGAGTGTCTTTTAAAAATTAAAATTGTTTATACAATTTTTCTCATAGACATTGAATGAGCACTGTGGTGAACTAGTGTTAACACTGCCCCCAACCACAAGTTCGGTAAATAACAAAACACCAATAAACTGCTAAACATTTAATGAGTGTTATTATAGTTCCCTGATGTACATTTCGGGGAACCAAGTTACTATCATAATCATAGAAGGGTGCTAAATCTAAATTAATGCTAACAAAAATATTTGTATAAAACTAAACTGACATAATTGTTCTTAGCCCTTCCACACGTTGGAATAAGTACCGTTAGTCGCTGCTATCTGGCGTTTTAAAAGGTCCGTGACTAGGTCAGCTATAATAGGATAACTTAGGAAAGGGAGGAGAGAATATGTCACAGTTTAATTTTATACAAATTTTTGTTAGAATTAGTTCTAGAGATGAGACAACCTGTTGTTCTTCAGTAACAGTTATAGAACTTATGGATATTTAAGAACTATCACTGACGAAAAACCTGACACCTCTAACTGATATAAGTAACTAAAAATAACTTTAAGACCTAAACCTAAACGGTTATAAAAGAACCGATAACGGTCAAATAACTTGGTTAGAAGTGGTGGGAGAGAGATTTCTAAAATGTCTTTAACTTAAAAGTTGAACAGTTGGGGGAGAGGGGAAATATCTTTATATGGTTAGTATTGTACATCTTTTGTCAACTCAAACCGTTACCCGTACCGGTAGAAAAAAGAACTATGGTAACAATATTCGTTAGTGCTTACAAAGTTGAAAATAGTAATTCCTAAGTTAAGTAACCGGTATCGGAAATAAATGATAACTAGTTATAACGGTTACTTGTTGATACCGGTAAAAATACCAGTTATAGGAAATACCACTCATCTGTAATTATTTTAGATTTTGAACCATCCGACGATATTGTAACTTGGCTACCGAAATGTACATACACATACACTCAATACATTTTCACTAGTTTATTTGTGTTTTGTTATTTACCAAACTTGTTTTTTATTAATATAATAGGAACTTACCGTCACCAATATTCATAAGCCGTGTTATTTAAACGACGCCGTTTCGGCTATTCAGACATTATCAAGTTGTCAGGAGGAGTCACTCCGTTGTCAGTAAACACATAGTTTCACATACATTTAAAACAAGTACACACACTAAGTCACACATTAAAAACGACCCGGTAGGCCTACTGTCTCGTACTGCACTGGTATGTTCAATGATAGCACAATCTTGATATCGGTTAAAGATTGGAGGGGGGTCTATTTGGAGTATTGTCTTTCTATTTCTGATATTACCGTGTCGAACAATACGTTAGAATCAAAACCTAATTTCTCATTAAGGTAATAATTATTGATGTAATATTGATAATGGCTGAATAGCCGTCGTTTAAATAACACGACTTATGACTATTGGTGACGGTAAGTTCCTATTATATTAATTTATAAAAATAGTCGGTATGGCGAAAAACATAATTTGTGTTATTTATTGTTGTGGACAAGTCTTTAAAATACATTTTTCTCAGTTTAAATATTCTTTATTTGTACAATAGCAGAAGGGAGAAATTAAAAATGGCTTTATCCAAGAAAATGGTTGTTACTATTGTATTAAATAATATATATTACTTCTTGCTCGTGTACCTAAATATCTAATTTCATACTTATTTAACACGAGTGCTGAATGATTATGCATACAATAATCATTAAAAAAATAATAACACTAAATTATAATAATCAATAGACCCAAAAATTTAACCTTGTTGAAATCTATTTAAAAATTACTAATTACTTAGCTAAGCTTATTTTCTGTTAGTAGGTTGACATTTAATTTCGGCAATACATAATGCGCAAACTATTGCAAATACTGTATGTTGAAGTATTAAAATGTTGAAGTATTTATCAACAAAGACTGTCATGAAGAGTTAAAATTAACGAACAAGACAGAGAGATAAAATTACTTTACTTACCATTGTTACAAATAAATAGTAATAGCTCAGGTGATAGTTTGGTGTCTCGAAACACCACGCTTAGAGATATCACAGGTTTGAATCCAATTATTGAAACTACTGAATTCTTTTTATAGTCTTGTGGCCATCTTAAGTAACTAAAACAAGATAAAAAAAGTTTCTACGTTATACGTCAAAGTTTCTACGTTATACAACAAAGTTTCTACGTTATACAACAAAGTTTCTACGTTATACACCAAAATTGTACGTTGTACAACAAAGTTTCTACTTTATACATTAAAGTTTCTACGTTATACAACAAAGTTTCTACGTTATTCAACAAAGTTTCTACGTTATACAACAAAGTTTCTGCGTTATACACCAAAATTATACGTTATGCAACAAAGTTTCTACGTTATACAACAAAGTTTCTACGTTATACAACAAAGTTTCTACGTTATACAACATGTTTTATTACAAAACCTAATGAGCAATGGGAAAGTAAGTGTATAGATCACAACTAACCATCAGAGTTAAGGATTTTAGATAGTGGGAGAAATAAAAGTACGTCATTTATAAATACCCCCAAAAGGAACATCTCAGAACACACAACAGTTTTCAACGATTTATTTTAAGACATTAACATGCAACAGTAAAGCTAAATATTGTTAAAAAGGTTAATTTTATGTTATAAGCAATACAAACGTATAGTTTAAAACTATAAAAAAAATTATTAAAAATGTTATGATTATAAAAGTATATATTATCATAAACCAAGATACCCCAAACAAATTTAATTCATAGGCTACTACTAGAAACAATTATTTTTACCAGAATTGGTACAATAAATCACAGAATTGCTACATGTAACTGTTCTAAGTTTTCTAGTAGAAGCGTTGAAACAAAAGTAACTATTGATAAACTTCGAACTTTGAACTGAATTATTTTTATGAATAATAAAACTAACACAACTTCCCATAAACAATCGTTTAATAATCAACATTAACGTTACTTAAAACTTTAATAAAAAAAACATGATTGTATGTCTTAGTGATGATATTAATCTTAAGAAAAATAAATATGGCTGATATATTATTAAAACCAATTAAATACAAATTAACAAAACAATAAATAAGCAAAATGTTTACTACATAGGCTTATTTATGCATTAGTAACTTAAAATGTAATGCTTGCTAATAAGTTTATAACCAAGAGATTAAGTTTGTTAGGTATGGCTAGAGTTATTTCTGGAATTAACAAATACATGTTGCTATCTAATTGATTAAGAGGTGTCAGTCACCCCGAACATGCGTAGATTATAGGGCGGTTAATTTTCGCTAATGGCATTGTGTCTACAGTGTAGGCCAACAATCGCACTAAGTAGATTGTCTAGGGACAATTTGCTCATACCGTATTAATGTATGACAGACAGTAAGGGTATTAACTTGTTGAAATGCTTCATCTAGAGTCAAGTTGTTCTCATTGTAAGTATAAATAAGTGAGTATAAAAGTATAAAATGTATTTATAAAAACTATTTGTTCGGTGTGATTATTAATACTTGTGAAATTATTGCCCATGGAATATTTAGGCCTAAAATAATATCGCATTACACATTACAACAATTAAAAAAACATAATTCCATACATTTGTTTTTAAATTTTAATACGAACATACATCAATATTTTAAACGAAAATTATAAATTAGTTTTTAAAAGTGTTTTGTCTTCCTGGGACAGAAATTCTTCAAGAAATTATTGGATGAAATCAAAGGAGAAAATCACTAAAAAATATTGTTAAATAAAATAAAAAATTAGAAATATTATTATAAATAACAATTTTTGCCCTCTTTATGGTTAAATATAATCTATGTTGATTCTTGTTCTTCGCTCTTCAGTTTTGTCAAACAAATGTATTTTTAGTTTAAAGTTATTTTGTTTAACTAGCGAAAAAGCTAGTGTTAAGATTAGTTAACCAGGTTTCGATTACTATTGGTTTCGATGGAAGATCTTTTCCTAGAAAATATATTGAATGTATTTTCAGCATTTTACAAATGGTGTTGGTTTCAATCCTATTAGAATTGAAGCATCAACAAAATTGTACAGCCTAAAATTGTAATTTGAATACAGCTTTGTATATTGATAGCAGTCTTGTTGGTAGCAAAAGGTATCTTCCACGTAGTATTTTAACTCAGCATTCTTCATCTTTCATTCGAATCGAACTTTCTGAAACGTTATTTTTTAATAAAAGCTTCGTTTTAACTTATATAGTCGTCACTAAATACGTTTTAAATATTTAAACAACTACTTATGTCTAGTTTTAAATACCTATTCCGCTATTAAGTATAGCATTTATAATTAAATTGTCAAATTCAAAATATATTACTTAAATAAACATTAAGTCACAGTAAATTGAATATAGTACAAAGATAAAACTTGAAGATATTTTGTGCCACAAAATGTTATTTCTAAATAAGAACAGTTTTGAATAAAATTAGACAGTAAAAAGATTTAAATTAGAAAAATCGTGAACTGAACAATATCTCTGTACTGAATTATAAAATGGTATGTTGTAACTATGTTTTGAAAACTGTCTTTAAATAGTAAATTAAAGCTGTTCTATTAGAAAAATACTGTTACTAAGTTCATTTTTATTATTCGCTACCAGATAGCAGCACCTCCTGGTCAGCCTTAGGAACTAAAATTTTAGTTACTTTATTCTCTACCAGATAACAGAAAGTACTGAACAGCTTTGAAACCTAAAATTCAAGTTACTGTATTCTCTAGCAGATAGCAGCACCTCCCAGACCGTATATATTACTAACCTTTCCTTCTCTTCCCTATATATTACAACCGTCTATCTTTATTATTTTCTCTATATATTAAAATCAGAGGAACCTATCTTTCCAACGGGGGAATTAAGATGGTCAGGTATAGGTCCTGTTTCAAGAGAGATGAAACGTAACATAAAATGTGTAACATACCATCTTAAATATAAAAATAAGAACTAGCATTGTAGTGGATGTAATACAAATAGTAATGGATCCAATATAATGGTATTTCTTTTCACACTCTAACTGTCCTTTATCTTTGGGAAAATCATCAATCTTACTTATTTCTGTTAGTATAAAATATTCATTTTTTTATGTACATTGAGATGTTTTATGGGCACATCTTCGCTAAAGAATCACAGAATCCTGATTGCATTTATACCTGGTCCTAATAGCTTTAATCATATAATTCCCTCTGTAATACCTTAAGTTTCGCTGTTATGGAATACCACTAAACAAATAAAGAAAATAATTACGTAGTATAAAATAATAAGTTCTAATACTCATTAGTTATCAAAACACATTTTTGTCTAAAAAGAACAAATATTAAAACATGTGAAACAGACCAAAGCTTTATAAATTAACTTTTAATTGTTTCTCTTTGTAATTTCGAGTTTGTCTGAATGAGTTTTCAGTTTAATTAAAAGTACACACTACTGTATTGCAACATTATTGTCTTGTGTCGACAGACTATTTTTATCATTTCTCCGACAGTTTTAATTGGAAAACCCTGTTTGTGATTGTACTACAGACATTGGAAAATTGGATATTACCAAATATCACCAAATTGCCCATTGAACATGTTTGCTTACCTAAATTCTAAACTTAAAAATTATTAGGGCCTACTCGTAGATTTGTCAAGTAGATTTGTTCCTTTTCTTTGTAAAATATATAAAAACAATAAATACAAAATAAGTGACAAATTATACAGTTTTGTGTTTATTGTTTTCATACCTTTATTTTTTGTATATCAAACCATTTTTCATTATCGACATGATAAAAAAATATCAATTTGGTTTTTTGTTCAAATTCTAATTTGAATTACTTGTATTGGAAAAATGGAGGTTTTCAGCATTGGAATAGCAATCGAACGAAAAGTATATTATTGTTTGTGCAAATGTAAATGTAAAGACTTTATAACAACATTTTTGTTAAATATAACGTTTCTATAGAAATTACTATCTAGCCATTTTTCTCGATTTATTCACTATTAGAAAATATTTACATGCAATCAGATTGCCTACCCAACGCCTTTATTGCAACACTCAAGCGCCATCTTTAAATTTGTACATTTATCACCAGATACATTTATTGTCATCAGAATTATGTAAATTTTCCAAATTCAAATCATTTGCATCATAAGTAAACGTGGGTGACAGCCAGTTTACAAAATGTGATTACACTGTTACAAGTCAAACTGATATAAACGTGTTATTAACTATTCTTCGATCAATAAAACAATTATTAAAGCTAATGTACATTTACGAAAATATAGTTCTTACTCAAACTTTGTTAAACTACTGTATTAAAAATAAAAAATATCGTTTTATCTGTCTTCAAATAACAGAGATGTTGGGATTTGTAACTGTGATGATATGGATTTCCAATGGCACCTTCTAAAGATTATGAAATGCCGTCAATGTTTGAAACAAATGATCAATTTCAATATTGTCTCAATTAAGCCTTAATTATTTTATTTAAAATTAATAAATATCTAAAATTACGCTCTTTATGTAAATATTGTTATAAACAAAACGCATATAACATATAGATTGAAAACGAAGTGGTT
The DNA here is from genome assembly GCA_018207615.1 of Philaenus spumarius. Lineage (NCBI taxonomy): Eukaryota > Metazoa > Arthropoda > Insecta > Hemiptera > Aphrophoridae > Philaenus > Philaenus spumarius. Next base: position 277,467 of record JAGFPH010000318.1, read on the forward strand.
ATGAAATGTCACTCATCATTCCATCCATCCTTCAATATTCCCATTCCCTTCTGAACCACCCTGTATTCTGAACCAACAAAAACTAAGAGACGTAAAAATAAAATACAATTTAACTTAAATCATTCATCATTTTATCAATTGCACATTATACAACATAATCATCTTGAAATCTAAGGAATAAGTTACAAATTTATTTACTTGCTTGGGCAAGTAACTTTATTTAATACAAGTTAATATGTTCACTCATGTTAAATATGTTGATAAAAGAAAGTTTTGTGTTGCGTTTTAATTTACTATCACTTGTTGTTTAAGCCAAAAACAACAAATTTATTCAATGTCTGTTTGTAAACTATTAGCACCCTAACATTGGTTTTTGTTTTTATACTGTAATTAGTTTATTGAGTTTGAGTGTTAATCCATAGTCAAATAATAAATGCGTCATGTATACTATGGGAGAACAACGTTTGCTTATTTCTTTGAGTATTTCTTTCTCAGATTGATTAAACATTTCAGATTTTTTCGTATTCTGAAAATAATTCCTTTTATAACATTTTAGTATCGGCCTACAGCTCTTTCGTTGAATTAAATTAAATTTTATGTTAAGAGATAAAAATTAATGTCCTCTCAACAAACCCTAAAATGTATTTAGGTTATTTTTTATTTACACATATTTTACATTATGGAACAAATTTTTAATTCAGTTGGACGAACGTTTAGGACATTTTGTATAGAACATTTTACTTACATATAACCTGGAATAATGCGCTTTCATTTACACAACTAACTATTGTCAGCCTATGATTTAGATTAATAATTTGGGCAAAGGTTTATTTGCCAAATGTATTAAAAATGTGGTAAATTTATTTATGTTCTTTTTTTAATATTGCAAAATAGCCCTGTATTCGTGAAGGTTTTATAGTTGAATTAATTAATGTGTTAGATTAAGGCAAATTAATCAAACCAATGTCATCCCAGCAGATAGTTCATATTTCCACCATTTAATGAAACCCCGAATAAAAAAAAAACATGAACAATAAACCATAACTACATAACTTAATGGAAAGTTCTGTTTATTGATCTACCCTGAAGTACATTTCGATGACAGTCATCATCCTCTACTGCTACGTATTGTTTTTTTTTTTTTTTTTTTTTTTTTTCTTGTTTTTCTGGTTAATTAATCACTGCGATTTTGTCGCCGCAGTGCTCTTCAACTTTTGTATTTAATATATATTTAAATACTTCAACTTTCATTTGTGTAGTTGAAACCTTTTGTTCAGAATAAACGAATGATTAACAAAAACGTATACGTAATATTAGACAGTAAAACTTCTGTAATTAGAAATGTATATACAATTAATATACGAAATTACTGTGGTATCATTACAGTGGTTCAAACATGTTCCACACAATATACATTCAAAAATATGTGGTAAAACTAATAAATTACAACATAACTACATTACTGTTTATGTATTTTTAAACTAAATGTAGTTTAGCCTAAACCTAAATTAATTTAAATATGTTGCTCATGAAAGATTAGAACTCCTTTCCTTCAGCATCACAAGACCTGAACTTTAATAGGCCACATAAATAATTTGTTTATTAAACATCGTAATTGCATTGAACCTAGAACAGCGTAGAAAGTTTATTCTATTAACACAGTAGCGTTGCGTCACAATATATCACCATGGTTATATCCTCGTGCTATATACAAAGCTGTCTTAATTTGGGCCTTGCCTTAGCAGCACAGCGCCGCACTTAAGGTGACACAACACAGCACGCTTTTTGTAACCAATAAATACTAATTTGCTTAATGGAACATTAAATTTTCTAACACAACTATGAATCTATGCCATTCAGAAAATTCTATAGTATCCAACAGTGAAAGATTTTTACAATTAAAGGCGATAATAACCACCCAGGTTTTTCGCCTTTAAACCAAAAAAAAAAATTAAAATTAATGGACCTGTAGTTTCTGAGCTAATCCCAAAAAATTGTACAAAGTTTTAATATTAATGTATGTACAACCATAACCGATTTCTATTCATATATAATGTATTACATATGTTACTTGCCTTAACATAAGTTTTTAATCAGTGTAATGTGAAAAGTGTTTTAAGTTATGATGATGCCTGATAAATAGGCGAAACAGCTGTAAGCTATTGACAATTTTAAAGATTCCTAAGGCAAGTAACAATTTAATGTATTCTAAAGTTTAAATTTTATACCATTAGCAAATAATTCGTAGGAAAAAAAATTAAAATGATTATTTTATTTCAGAGATTGGGAAAAAATCAATAGTTCAAAATAGTTCAATTTTTTTAGTAGTCTATTGAACAACATTATTCGAAAAGTTTGCCGACCAAATCTAATAACTAATTTATATTTATTATTTGCATTGTGTTGGCAAACACCATTATATTTAAAATGTAAATTGCTCATATTTAGTTTGTAAAAATATAATGTATCACCACTAATCAAAACGTGTTTTAAAACACCACCTGTTAAAATGTCACGCTGATAACATTAAATTAACTACGATAAGTTTGCAACAAAGATCATCGTTTACTCATCGTTGTGTTTTCACACCCAAAATATCTGTTTGAAGATTTGAGACAAACGAGAATCTATTGCAAATCCCAGTTGAACACCGGGTAATGCTTTTGTTGGATTTACATAACCCCCAGCAGTGACTTTTTCTCTTTAGGTTATCCGCGGGGAGAAGCAAAAATACAACAAAGTAAATGTATACATACAGAGGAACAATTGCGCTTCAAACAAAGATTTGTTTCGTTTGTTTAAATATGTTATACTAAGAATTCTTTATTATTTTAAGACGGAAGGAAAATCAACTTTGTTTTATTACAAAATATGTTCCTGGAAAATAGATATGGTCTTAAAAGATTTTTTTTAAATAGCAGTTAATGTTGGGTTCAAAGAGACAGATATGGAAACTACATCACACTCATTCCATTCTTATCTTTTGGGTATTTTCATGTAGATTTGAACAAATTATTTAATATAAGTAACAATTATTATTTTTATGATAAACGCAACTACACTTTTTATGTTTTGTCAATGGATTCTAACGGATTCATTTGGTTTTTTACTTCCGTACATCTTGGTTTGCCAACACAATTCTTTATTTCACTCACGTATAATTTCTTTTTAATTAAGTTTTATAATTAATCCTAACATCAAAGCTAGAGTTCACAAAGCTGATTACAATACCAACTATACAAATTTTCCATCAGCAGAGGTGGATATTGAAAACGGACAAATCCCATTTCAAATTCAATTGGGCTAAACTCATATGTGGGATTACAATTTCATTCATTTTTCTAATTGTAGATGTGGTTAAAAACAGCAAATAATAATTAGTTTAAAGCATTTCTGAAGTATTTTAAAAATTAAAGTGTTGAAGAACTAACTTTTAGAAAAGTCGCCGAAGAAAACTAGCAAACTTACCTTCAAATTAAGAAAATTCCGTATCCTTTTTGAGTTTTTCATTAAGAAAGTGGGAGACAATTTATAAATAATATGCTGAAGAAGTCAAATAATTGACACTTAAGTGGTAAATTTGATAAACTCTGTCTTGTATAGTTCTATAAATAAGCGTTTCAGCGAAAAAATATTATATTTTTAAAATATAATAATTGTCTGTACATTTTCGTTTTCGCGAAAGATATGTTAATGATGAATAATAACTAAGAGTTTACATATTCATACACTTTACACTTTACGGTCATTTCATACTTCTATTTGATTTCACAAACGAACAGTCTATTTAAATTGTTTGATTCCCATAATTTGACATTTAAAGTTTTAATTGGAAAATTTAAAATATAAAGTGTTAAGTAACTTCTTGAATACTATGGATATATGGATATAATAATGGAATATAATATGGATTAAATTGATAATGAAGTTAAGATCAAAAATAACTAATCATTCACGACTATGATGTAGCCAAGCGTTTGAAAAAGTTTGACATGCAGTCTTGGTGCACAAATTGATTGATTTTCCTGATCAGCTTTATAAAATCTTGAAATCGTTACTTTCGTGTTAAGTATTCTGATCTCAAGAAAATTGCTGTTGGCGTTCCTCAAGGAAGTGTTTTGGGACCGGTACTGTACTTGCTCTTTACAGAGATATTTCAGTGTCAGAAAAAGCTAATGTGGCAACGTTTGCTGATGACACTACTATAATGGTTGTCGGGAATTCTGTAGAAGAAGCCAAAAATATATTACAAAGCTACATTAATGCAGTGAGTGGCTTTACGAAAAGCAGGAGAATAAAATTAAATGAGAAGAGATTGACTCATATTAATTTCACGAATAGCACAATCACTACTTTACCAGTTAGTAATTGATTCACAGATAATTATTTATGCTAACACAGCCAAGAACCTCGGAATGACCCTTGATACTAAGTTGAGATGGAAGGCACACGTAAAAAAAGAGATCAACTAAACACAAAATACAGTGCACTGGCTATTGGGGAGAAATTCAGATCTATCCGTTCAGAACAAGCTGCTGCTGTATCAGCAAGTTATAAGATCTGATTGGACCTATGGTATAGATTTCTGGAACTGTACCAAGAATACAAATTCTAATATTATACAAAGATTGCAAAATAGAGTACTTTGAAACATAGTAAATGCTCTGTGGTACATAAGAAACGGCGACTTCCACAAGGACTTGAAGGGATTTCGTCAGAGAAGTAGCAAAGTATAGCGCAGTAAAGCAAGTTTTTCAAGCCGTTTGCTTCAGCATGACACCAACCGAGAAAATTGTTGGAGGATTCAAATGTAACAAGGCGATTACAGGGAACTAAGTAAAGTAATTGACCTTATGACCTAGTAAAGTAATATGATTGTTTATTGTGAAGCTGGAAGTAGCCATTTAATCCACTAACTGTTGTAATAATATAGGAAAATTACTAGATGATGTACTATCAGTTTAAAAAAATAATAATAATCTTAAAATAAAAAGTTCACGACTAGTATTATGGGTAAAACATACTAAAGGCTAGACTAGTTTTACGATTGAGTATAATCCTTGCCATGTTTATCATGACGAAAGGCTTAGTTTAAACTTTTAACAAAAGAAATCCTTGAGATCTGGTCAATACTACAGTCACTGCCTGAAATCCACTTTCAACCACCAAAAGTTCTTCACCCGTAAATCTTGACCATAGGTGTCAAGTTTATTAAATGTTGTAATAAGGCCTACATTATATTTTAAACTTGTTTGGCAGTGTTATCTATGACATCACCTTATCTGAGCATAAACAGGCTACTTAACAGTTTTGGATAAACGGCTCAGCTTAATAAGTTGGTTGTTACATGCTAAAATTGTTTTAATAATTCAAAATAGTAGAATAGCTCTCATAAAAATATTTATGCTTAAAACATAATACCTAACGATTTTGAACAAAGTGGTTGATTTGAATTAGCCTAAGTCGGGTAACACAGTGATTAGATAGAATACAAATCCTGTTGTTATTATCTATAGCTACAATTAATTTCAGTTAGCTGACGATCACGTCAACAAATCTCTATTTTTTACAATCTGCGGATAATCAAATATTATTGCAGGTTGGCTCATTACTTATATTTAACATGCTATGACATTTCGTTCAGTAAAAACAGACTAATTTTACTATTAAGTATAATCCCTGCTGTATTTATTATGAAGAAGGCCTTAAACAAATAAAAGAGCACTGTGGCGACAAAATCACACTGATTTAAATAAAAACCCGAACCACAAAACAAGGAGCAAATACTATAACTAAACAACTAAATTGTAAGTTAAGTTTAATACCTTACGTACATTTCGATGACATGGTCATCATTATTTTTTTATTTTTTTATTTGATAGTTTTATAATTTATTGTTAAATTGGTTTTTATTGTTAATAATAGATACATTTTAGTAGATTTAATGTGGCTCCTCCCATTCCCCCACCCCCACCAGGTCGGTCTTGGATTAACCGGTATGGGGAGGAGTGGGGGGAGGGCGTGTACAGTATATATAGGTTGTAATATTTTATGTATACTTTAGTAGTGTTAAAACCCTCTGAGGATGATGACCATGTCATCGAAATGTACATAAGGGTAAGGTATTAAACTTAACTTACAATTTAGTTGTTTAGTTATAGTTTTTGCTCCTTGTTTTGTGGTTCGGGTTTTTATTTAAATCAAGAAGGCCTTAGTTAAAAATTTTAACAAAAGACATTCTTGCGATCTGGTCAATACTACAGCCAGTCTCTGAAGTATCAGTAAGGTATCATATCTAAGAAAT
>JAGFPH010000318.1:283870-311496 GCA_018207615.1 Philaenus spumarius
ATGTTATACTTTTGAAAATCTTGCATACATGAGTGTTCAAATTTAAATAGCTTTTTTGCACATGTCAACGATTGATTAATTGTTTAACCAAAATTAAAGAACTCATTAAAAAAAATTGAATTAAAGTGTTTTCGGGTATGTTACTAAATTAAACAGCTTATTTCCTTATTATAATGGTTCGTCACAATCTTATTTTTATAATGGTTTATTGGATAAACGGTTTAAAATTACACCTGATACATTTAATGTACTTGAGCAATTTGAAATATATAAAGCCACAAGATCAGAATAGGACCTTGTTTTGAATGACTCCTTTGACAGACATATTAAAAACGTTTCTCCTACTCTTTACTTTCAACTGCCGGTTGAATTGAAATGGAAGCGTTTCACTTTTCGTCTGATACAGGCGAATTTGCCATACCCTATTAACAATTGGTTTTAAGAATGCGTAACTGGCTTATCTTCAGTACGATTCAACTAGTCTGTATATTCTCCACCAGTATGTCACACTAGAAATGAGAAAGTACAATACAATGGGATAAATACACCGATCATGACATACATTATTTGTATTTGGTATGTGTATTGTTGTGATTAGTTGCTGAAGTGCTACTGGTTCCAGTAAATGTGCAGACTATTTAAATATACTGAAAATGTGAGCACATCTTTTTTATTAGAATGACCTATTTTTAAATACTTGCTCATATAAGTATTTCATTCCACAAACATGAAGTTATGCGTCCTACATTGTTTATTCTCCTTTAAAAAAGGAAATAAATACATTCCTAGTATATGACAAATACATTTGATGAATTCTGTAAATATTTGTTTTATAAAAATATGTTTAACAAGAACGTAGTCAATTTTAAACACACATATATGAGTTTTTCTGCACATTCTTCATGTTATACTAAAAGTATAAAACTAGTTAAAAACTGATACTGGCAAGTTTGAAGATTTTTGAAGTAATGAGAAAAGGAAAGCTGGTTTAAAAAAGAAATCGTTGTTGTTTTTAAATGTTTTAAAAGTTGTTAATAACCAGTTTAAGAATTTTTGTAGAATTTTGAGGACTATTATGAGTTTTTAATTAATTTAAGATTCTAAAAATACATACATGAAGCTTAATACGATATTCTCTGCGCTACTGGAATTTTAATGAGTAATAATGGAATTTCGAACGTTCATCATTTTCTTTCATCATTCTGATCAAAACAGGACGTATTAGCTTTAAAAAATAAGCTTTATGGTTGTTATTAAACTCTCAATTACAAATTTGATTACCTAAGGTTCATGACTTAAGTTCTACATTGTTTGGGCTGCTTCCTGTTTAATTAAGAACATGGACAGAATTGATGTCACAGTCAAAAACACATACATTGGTTGTTAATAGTTATGATAAAATTTGATGAACCCCATTAAATGTGTAGAAGTCATAAAATTGCTTTAACTGAAACTATAAGAAACAAAAAATGAATATTACAGAAATAAAATAAATACGACTATAAACAATTTGTTAAATCTTTAGCTTATTTAATTTTTTTAAGAAGGCTTCCCAGAGAGTATAATAGGCCTATTACGTTGAACTATTTATACATAATATTTAACTGATTTCTTTCTTGGCGTAATTTGGTAAAAGAAAAATTAAAATATGTGTTGGTTTAAACAATTGAAACCAAAAAGTCTTTTATTGTTCTTAGCAAGAATTATAGGTGAAAGGTTATCGTACTTGAGTCGGGAGTTCAAGGTCCCAGGTTCGAATTCGAATAAGACCATGTATAATAGACACAAATAAATGACTCCGTGGTTCTTGATCGTGTCACTGGATAATTTAAAACCTTTAATCTTATAGAACATAGTAACTTATAGACATATACATATTGTTTGCCTTAATCATGATCACTTATTTCAAATTCTAACAATCCCTACAGGAGTAAGCAAATCCACAAGGCTATAAGATGTATCACCAGCAAGTAAAACCTTGTCTTACTATGAATTTTTAATGTGATACATTTCCTACATAAGAAGTACACAGGTAATACACAATATAAAGTGAACAAACCCAGTAGTGTTTGTGATCCTACTAACTAAAAGAATAATGTAACAAATTTGTAATACTATATGTTTAAATAACCGTAGTAACCTTAGATATTAAGTAAAATTCAATGATAGCATATATTATAGAAATAGAAGTCTTCAGCATACTTCTCGGCTGCATGTATTCATTTAGAGCATGGGTAAAGACCCTTGCTAAAGACTTAGGTCTGGAAGACATTAAGGAGAAGAAGGAAGACGCACTAGTTTCCGAGTTCTCTGTATTAATGTATTGAAGAATTTATTTTTAAGTCAAAGTTAGGAACAAATCTTCAATCTTTTCAAACAATACTCACTCGATCATATTAAAATAATATTTCTTTCAGAGTCGATACTTAAAAATAAGTTTATGTTATGAGTCATCTACCGTTTGCATCGGCTTGATTTGCTCCAAGCATAGCCTCATTCTTAAAGCAGATGCTAGATAACCTTGTAATTTTATTTATTTGCCTAGAATTTAGTTATAAATATATTATTAATTGTTATTAATTAATCAGATTTAAATATTATTATAATTAATTGTTAAATATATTTATTACAGGCTTCAACAAAATTAATCTTCAAAATCAACTTTTAAATGATATTTATAAACTATATTCCTAAGAAACGTAACGGTGATATAAAATGACACATAACCTATATACAGTTTTCAATACTACTACTTATAATGTTCCGCACTTATCAAAATTTGTCAGAGCGCTCCCCACGATTTTTTTTAGACATGCATACGAAGTTTTATTATAAGTATTAAATCGATGTAAACAGCAAATTTAATTAAAAAAGTTCTATAAACAACATTTTTATATATTAAAATTGAACTCTCAACCTAAATAGCCCACTGGTTAGCATATCATACTCTGAAGCTAAATGTGTAATTTTGGAATTAGTGTTAAGGTCATAAATTTAATGGTATCTAATTGGAAAAATGTTGAATTCAGGCTAAGATCAGTTTTTCTAAACTGTGTTTTGTTTTAAACAAAACACAAACAAGGCAAATACAACAATAAAAGTACATTTGGAAACAAACGATAGTTTTAAAAAGAAATATAAACTAACATAATAATAATATCCATTTTTAAAACACAATGGACAAAATAAACTGAAAAACACATTTAAGTACTCGTTTCATTTTAGAAACATAGAAATAATAATAACAATAGCAGTATTAAATACAAATATTTATAAATATGTAAGGAAATGAATTTGTTCTAAAAATATAAATATTGTTTGCATTATCAAACACTCACAAATTCAAAAGCATGAATTGCCAAATTGATCGATTTAATAAACATCTTAGTTCTATACTTGGGTAATAATCAAGATCCTTATCAAGGGCCAGAACAATTTAAGATAAGTTCAAACCTAATCTTTCTGCTAGGCAGTGACACAATTCAGTGAGCAGAATGCTGGGTGAAAACAAAAAAAACATATGAAAAGTTAAAAAAAAATAAGTTTTTGAATTAATTTTTGTATAATGTTTTTTTAATAGTATTTAAATATATGCTTAATACAAAATATAAGTTAATTAATTACGCAAATGATGTATACAAGGATGGGTTTCTAAAAGTAATGGATTGTGTATGTATTTATAACTGCGAAATCCGAGAGAGGAATTAATAAAATGTTTAACACAAAGAGGCAGAAAGACTCGTCTATTGTCAATCAGAGACAATAAGAAAAGACAGAAGGTTTAAATCAACAAACAAGTTTAAATATGTCTATGAATATAACTTTATTTCCAGCTTTAATCAAACAAATTATTTACATTTTAAACTTAGTACTCATAACGTAAGGCATGAGTTATTGTCAAAAGTAGGAGACGTCAAAGTCATCACCTTAAAACTAACTTTCTTTGGTTGAATTAAATTACTTTACAGCTATAAATCCAGTCTAGACGGTGTCACCACGATGATTGGGTAGTAAATATACCCAATTGTAAGATGAATTACAATATTAGTTATGAAGATCAATTGTAGAGGTAACTTAAAGGATTACATAATCGTCTTTGATGTGGAAATAGATACAGTACGGTACTCAACAATGTAATAAAGAGAGTACTACTACAAAATACTTCAACCACAAACATAAATATGTTACTGAAAGTTAATTGTTTATATTGATTTACAGTTAAAAAAAGTCATGATTAACCTTTGCTACTAATGTTTGATTTTCGTATGATTTTTAATGCTTCTGTTATGTTAATCTTTCCCGTAAGTAGTGTTTATTGTTATTACAAATTTCAAGTAAGGGAGTCCGAAATGTGAAACCAATATCTCTATTAAACACCCATTTTTCGTAATAACATGGTCTATGATAAATATAAAAATGATGAATATGGCCTAATATTGAATTTATAAAACTTCTAAGGTTTTCATTAAAAAGAACAGACACATAATATGCTTAAACCAATCTTTAACCATTGAAACAGCCAAGTACATTTATTTTCTCCAAGAGACTAACAACGCTATCAATAAACGTGCTTCACAGTAGAAATTTACTTCCATGTTTAAATAGACCGTTTAGTGTTTGGGAAAGTGTATTAAAATAAACAAATTTATTTATGTTCGAATGTTTTATTTTTTATTTATTATAAAGTTATGTTGTAAGTTGTAAGTTCTGCTCCCGATAATATTAAAACACAATGTTAAGTAAACTATAATGTTATTTCTAAGAATAATGTTCAGATTCGCTTTATTAAAATTGTTGTAGGAGAAGATTATGTGAAACTCAATAAACTACGACTAACTTTGCACCAAGCTCTAGTTTCAAAAGTAATTTAAAAACCCACGAAACAAATTATAAAACAGTTTATGAAGGTGTACAGTGGGCAATATAAGTGATATTAAACTTTTCATAACCTATTGTAGGCACTAAGAATAATGGATTGATGTAATTGATGGATGTTGGATAGTTTTAATAAAGATATACCCACTTCACAAAGTTTCAACTCTTGTTAGTAACAACATTGAATTAATTGTTCTTGGATAAAGGGCGTGTAATTATAAGTTATTAGTAACAATACACACACACACATAGGCCTATATTCTCGTAACCCGATTAAAACTGAAAGACTTTTTACCTTTTGAGGGTGAACTAAAATAATTTGGCTAGAATAGTGCATTTGTAAAACATGACTGTTTAATTATGGAAACTTTTATATGACAACAGGTTGTAAGGTTTTTGTAAAGTTATGGGCGACTTTATCATGTAAGGTTATGTAAGTTATTCAGTTTTCAAGGTGTTTTGAATTGTAATATTTTAAAGCTTTGGGAGCTCCACCAGATCCTTCTTACGGATCAAATTTTTAGCTTGGCATGTGGGCTAACGACAAATGAATCTAGGTTGAAATAATTACAGAGCTTGTTACAATACTGTTTGTTATATTCTTAAAATGTTCAAATAATTTTAACAGTAAATAATTCAATAAAATGCAAATTATAAAACAATTAAAAGTTGAAATTTGAGTTGGCCATTCTCAAATAAAACATACATTAACAGAACAAATTATTTATAATGTTAATTCCTTAATAGTTAGTAGAAAATGTAACAACTATTCTAAATTCCAACACCATTAGTCCTATCTTGAATCTACTCCTTTTCAACAGTGATATCTAAATGAATACTTTAAAACATTTGTAATCCAACTCATTATTGATGTGATTGAAATTTATAAAACATAGTGAATTTTTAATTGAATAGTAACGCCTTAAATTGGATTGAAATATAAATTACCTTCTGGTTTCTCAGCTAGATTATTTACAAACCTACCTAATGATATCCGAACCAATTCTAATTGCTTTTGAGGTGCTTTAATCAAACCCTCTATCAGCTAATTCTTATTGAAAAGGTCCCTGCTTCTAATACATTTCTTCACCCACAAAATGACACTTATAATTATTACAATATAAACTAGAATATGATTTCGTTTGATAATTCTACTAACCCTCGAGATCTGTTTTACATTAATGATTGGTTTTAAGCTACTTACATAATTTGGCTCTCTCACTTTCCCACACACTAGGCACTTATGGACTTATTTATTTTCACTAAACACTTCACTTGATTCAATTGATTTGAACGCACTCTTTTGGTAATTTTACGTTGGTGAATTCATGGTTGTAATTCTAATAAATTCATAACTCCTGTTGGATAATTTCGCACTCAAATAATGGTTCTGCTTGACGATGAAATGATGATATAAGATTCTACTAATGTAAAAGGTTGAAATTTGTGTTACCGGTGTTTTAGACTTGAAGGTTTCTTTTAGACAGACCACGCTTTTTCCTCCAAATCTCCCACCTCTTTTACGATTTTCGAATTCCTCTATGATTGGATAATTTCAAATATGGATTGTTCTGATTGGCTTTAGAGCTTAACATATTTTGCAGTATTTTTTGCTGCGTACCTGCATTCGTTGTTCACAAGGAATAACGCATAGCTGTGTATTTGTGTCCTAAGTAATTCAAGCTGGTATATCCGTTACAACTTCCTGTTGAAATAATATCTATCTCAGCTATCTGGCTTGTTCGAATCGTTCTTTACTGAGATTTATTTATGTAATTATTTTATTTAATTTTTTAAAATTATTATTAATAATTTTGTTAGTAAGTTCTTATTGGTTGCTGGTGTTTACCAACAACCCTGACAAGGTATAAGTTTATTTACTAAATATATTACGGAAAAGAGGCTTACTGGTTTACAAGTAAATCACTTGTAAAGTAGTGCATATTTTAGTTACAAGTTTACAAGTGTACTTTTGTGAAACACATATAGTTACATAGCTTTCCACTAACTTGTGAACATTCATTTGTTGGATGCATACTTGTAACGTCTTGAGGTAAGCTAGATAGTTCCAATGCTTTTTGTGTGCGATTGAGTTTAAAAATTTTAAAAGTACATTACTTTAAAAAGCAGTGCAGTCCGTTATGTTGGTTGGAACTACCACAACTTCAAACCTGTTGCAAGTATTGTATTGCGTTGTGACGTTTACTTCATCACGCACTAAACTTTTCAATGGGTTCACTGTTAAGTAAATTGAAGTCGTAAGAAGTCAACTGTACACATTTATTTATCACAGTTATTACTATACATTTGTATACAATTCTTTTTATCCTTGCTGATCTTCGTGATCACTGGTCGAATGCTGTCTCCTCCGTGCGGTGGGTCCTGCGATGGTCCATAGAGGTATTCTCCAGCTGTCCTGTTTTCTTAAAATTCGTTGCTGGGTGAAATCTGTAGACACGTTAGGTGCTCCTTTATACCTAACCTATATCATAAGAAGGTTTAAAGGTCGGATTGCCGAGGGCTCAATATGCCTCGGCGACAAGGAACGGAATGCCGAGGGCTCAATATGCCTCTGCGACAAGGAACGGAATGCCGAGGGCTCAATATGCCTCTGCGACAAGGAACGGAATGTCGAGGGCTCAATATGCCTCTGCGACAAGAAACGGAATGCCGAGGGCTCAATATGCCTCTGCGACAAGGAACGGAATGCCGAGGGCTCAATATGCCTCTGAGACAAGGAACGGAATGCCGAGGGCTCAATACGCCTCTGCGACAAGAAACGGAATGCCGAGGGCTCAATAAGCCTCTGCGACAAATGAACGGAATTGCCGAGGGCTCAATACGCCTCTGCGACAAGGAACGGAAGGGTGGGTTAGGTTGGGTTGGTCGGACCCAACTCTCTCTTTCTGGCTTTGCCAATCGCTTATATAGCCCGTTTTCCTAGAGTGGGGAGTGGAGGGGCGAGCTGTTGTTATCTTAAGCCTGGAGGGAGAAGGGTGGGGAGCTACTTACGGCTTGTTTGAATTAGCGCTCCTATTGTTTTGTCTGAGTACTTATTCTTATCGGCGCGTTTTAAGGTTTATTCAGGCTTTTAATTTGTAATGGTGATTTGCTTCATTACATCCCCTCTTTACTTTCCCCAAAAAATGTATACACATTTTATTTTTTTATTATTTTTCCATTGGAATCATATCAGTGAGGGTGATATCAACCAGAAAAGGTTAAAATTATTACAAACCTTTATTTTCGTTTTACAAAACCATGTATTATGCATTGTATTATTTTTTTTTAAAAACACCAGAAAACAAACCGCTTTTCTATTGAAAAAATATAATAACAATACACATAAAAGTAATTAATCGAACGTTTTAAAACAAATATCTAAAACAAAACGTCTTCATATTTAAAACAAAACAAAACTTTTTCTCTTAACCTATTACAATGAAACGAAAAAATGTACCTCATCTCTAAAAAAAACAAAACTTTACCGTACAATTTAACTAACGCCCATTTGTCTATTTCTGCAACGCCCCTTGGGTTCTATAAAACTTCTTTTTTATATCTCCCTTTTGCTGACGGAATTTCCGGACTCTAGACAGACGTTTCCTTTTTAACGGTTTCTGATCTATCGGTTTTACTGTAAGTTCTTTTCTCTCTGGGCCTCTAATGGTCACAAAAAAGTAGTATTTGATGTACTTGGTTCTTCTTGTTGTTCCATGGAAGGACTATCTGGTCTGTCCTCTGTAGGTGCAGCTTCATCTCCCTGCCTGCGGTCTGGCGTGTCTAAGAGTGAAGAAAGAACCCCGTGAAGTGATATCAGATCCCAATCCTGTTCCACCTCTTCGACAGTGGGCGCCGGGTCCAAAATGTTCTCACTGTTTTCTGTGCGTTTCGTTATCATATACGTATCTTCTACACTGCTGGATGAGGAACTACTGGTTGACGAAGAACTACTTGATGAAGAACTACTGGTTGATGTTACATACCCTATTGCACTGCTGTGTTTTCTTTGTACTGGTGGCTTCCATGGTCCATCAGACTTTGTTAATAGTGGTGATTGTCACTTTACTATTTCTACTGTTTTTGGATGTGTGGAGGGGGATGATACCCCTGGAATTAAAACTGGCGGGAGGTCGTGAGAGGTCAGTCTTCTTTTCCCAATCTTCTCCGCCATCACTTTTCGAAGTCTTTCCATATCCCGCTGCGTAAAGTCTATCCTGCGGTCCACAGCGTAGGCCTCCGCCGTGAGGCACAGGAACACTCCACAATCGGTACTGGAATACTGGCGGGGTCCAGTCCTCTCCACACATTTCCACTTTCCTCTTCGCCCACGCCTCTGCACTAAAATATTCTAAAACCGCTGTGCTTACTTTAGTTTGTGGTTGGTGTAAATTGTCAAAGGCGGTCACAGTCTTGTTTCTGAAGTCTGCCACGATAAGTACCCAGTGGGCCATTTTTTCGTTAAAGTATGGTATTAATACCCTGTCGAATCTAAATATGTCGATTTTCTTCGTCCAGGTTGCTACGCCTGCGTAACCTTTCTTCAGTAGGCACTCCATAAAATGTGTATTCAAACAGTATACTGTTGGTAGTCCCTTTTCCACTCCTCTAATCTGAATTAAGTGCAGGTAAGTAGTCACTATCTTATCATTTATCTTGCCTCCATTTTCCAGTGTTGTAATGTCCTCCTTGGTAGGGTCCATGTTGGCAGCTGACTAGATTCTCGACTGATTCAAATTCACCCTGTCCAACCCTTTATATAAGCAAAATTTTAGATATATGTAGATTTAATTCTTTATGATAGATAAGAGAAGGGATTCCGTTCTTTTATAGTTTATTTACTAATTACTTTCAATTTATTATGTTTACTTTAGCCTACTACCCTAATCTTTATCGGCTGTTTGTTTTATATCCTTTACATGTATCGTGTAAGGTCTACCGTTTTTAGTTATCTCTATTACTACGGGAGAACAAATCTTGTGTACTTTGTACGGCCCAGAGTATTTTGGCAATAATTTAGCGTTTATGGCGTCATATGCGGATGAAAGGGGCCTTTCTCTGCAATGTACATTTTGTCCGATTTTTAGTTTTACTTTTCTCCTTCTGAGGTTATAATGATGACGCTGGGAGGCATGTGCCTTTTGTAGGTTGAACCTAACTAGTCTGAATACCTCCTCCATTTCCTTTTCCCGTACATTTATAATATTTCTGTTTGTTTTAAAATCGGGTACTATAGTGCCAATAGCCCTTAGTTCTCTGCCGTAATTTAAATAAGCGGGAGTATAATCAGTAGAGTTATGGGTAGCTGTGTTAATAGCAAATGTTAATTCTGGTATCAGGACGTCCCATTTTCTTTGATTATCCCCTACATATTGAGCAATCATTGTTTCTATAACCTTATTTGTTCTTTCCACTGGATTTGCTTGGGGAGTGTAAGGTGGGGTAAACCGGTGTTGAATGTTATAATCTTTTGCTACCTGAAGGAAAATACGACTAGCGTATTGTGGTCCATTGTCTGAAATAAGGATTTTTGGTACACCATGTCTTAACAGTATTTTGTCTTTAAAAGCCTGAGCTACCGTTGCAGCTGTAGCTTGTCTTAGTGCAGTACATTCTACCCATTTTGTGAAATAGTCTTGGAACATTAATAAATATTGGTTACCCTTGGATGAACGAGGAACTGGTCCGATTAAATCTGTAGAAACTGTAGCCCATGGGTCGGAATTGTCCCTGTATTGCATTTCGCCAAATGGTTTCCTCTGTGGGTACTTAAATTGTTGGCATTTGTGACATTGTCGAACATATCTGGCTGTCTCTTTAAACATCCTTGGCCAATAATATAATTTAACTAATCTTTCGAAAGTTTTGGATATTCCAAGATGTCCGACGGTTGGTTCATCGTGGTTTTCCTGGAGAATAGATTTTCTTTGCAATGATGGTACGCATAGTTTCCAGGGCGAAGTAGTTGGCTTGTCTGCCCTACCCACATTATTCCAGACGTGTTTAAATAATTGCCCGTCTTTAATTTTGAACCTAGTATCTTTGCTTTGAAATTGCTGGACCTTCTGAAATTTTCTTGAGTACCAGTCTTGGTTTGTTTGAGCGTTTTCACCACTTCCTATGACGTTAATTCTTGCTGAGGATCCATCTGTTTCTGTTGGGAGTTGATTTCGTGATAGGGCGTCTGCCACTTTATTTAAAACTCCTTTTCGGGATTGAATCTGGAAATCGTACTGTTGAAGTTCCAATATCCAACGTGCAATATGTCCTGAAGGATTTTTCATGCTGTTTAGCCACTTTAGGGCTTGATGATCGGTGATAACTATGACGCGGTATCCTTCAATATAGGGTCGGTATTTCTTTAAAGCATACAGAACGGCAAGACATTCCTTTTCTATTGTTGAGAAATGGATCTCGTTTTCTGCTAAAGTCCTGCTAGCGTATCCTATTACTGATTCTCTGTTATCATATTTCTGAAAAAGAGTGGCTCCTAAGCCATAATCTGAGGCGTCTGTTTGAATAAAAAATTGTTGTTCAAAATTTGGGCAAGCCAATATTGGAGAAGAGCAGAGGTATTCTTTTAACCTGGTGAATGCTTCTTCTTCTTTAGCTGTCCACTTCCATTTATTTTTCTTTTTTAGAAGATTGTTCAAAGGTCCGGCCACTTTTGAAAATTGTGGAATGAATCTTTTATACCAAGAGGCTAATCCTAGGAAACTTCTTATATGTTTAACGGTCGTTGGTGTCGGGTATTTGACAATAGCCTCAATTTTTCTGGGTCAGTTTGAATTCCTTGTCTATTTACAATATGTCCTAGATATTTAAGTTCTCCTTGTCCAAACTTACATTTTTCTTGATTTAGTTTAAGACCTGCTTTTCTTAGTTTATGAAATACAAGTTTTAAATTCTTTATGTGTTCCTCCATTGTCCGTCCTAACACTATAACGTCATCTAAGTAGGCAAATGCAATATGATCAAGGTCTGGGGTTATTATGCGATCAAGCAAACGCTGGAATGTCGCAGCTGCAGAGTGCAATCCGAACGGCATCACTCGAAATTGAAAAGACCTCTTCCTGGAGCAGTAAAGGCTGTTAATGGTCTGGTATTTTCTCGAAGTGGAACTTGCCAATATCCATCTTTAAGATCTAAGGTAGATATATAGTTGGCATCCCTTAGCCTATCTATTATGGCGTTTACCTGCGGCAAGAGATATGCATCCTTAACGGTAGACTCGTTAACTTTCCTTAAGTCAATGCAGAACCTATATTTTCCGGTCGGCTTTTTAACTAAAACTATAGGAGAACTTCATGGACTGTTGGAGGGTTCAATAATATTATCTTTTAACATTCTGTCAATCTCAGAGTTGATTATGGTTTGCATGACTGGATTTCTGGGGAAATAACGGTGTTTGATGGGACTCGTATTTGGTTTAAGGCGTAGAGTATGTTCTATTAGTTGAGTTTGGCCAGCTACCGCGTTGAATTTATGTAGTTCTTGTTTAAGGAAGCTCTGCAGGGCTTGTTGTTCATTTTCTATAAGGTTAGTTAGAGTACATACGGGGAGTTTTTATCTGGCGAAACTAAAGACTTACTCAGCACTTTCTTAATACTGACGGTGTTATTTACCAGGTCTATGTTAATTCCCCAATCTCGCATGGTTTCCAGGCCTACAATTACACTAACAGTAAGGCCTGGAAAGATGGCGGCGTTGAAATTAAGTTTTTGATCCTTAAAAAACAGCTGATATTATATTCCTTGGACACGTTTATAGTGTGTCCATTAGCTAAGCGTACTTTATTTCCTGAAAAGCTCATAGGATTAGTTCTATTAAGATTGCATAAGGCGGCAACCTCATCAGAAATGTAACTTTTAACGGCCCCTGTGTCTAGCAGCGCTTTAACGGTTCTATGTCCAATAATCATCTGAAGAACTAGTCTTGGGTCTTGTCTCACTTTAGCGTAAGTCATATTTGGTTTCTGAACCGTACTGAGGGTGTTTAATAATTTCTGTCTTGGGGTTTTGGAGTCCCCTCTTTTCTCCAAGGCCCTCTGTAGTTTACCGCTTGGGTGCAGTCACACGTCATAGTTCTTCCCTCTTTTTTACAAAATCGGCATCGCTCCCTTCTGGGTTTGCGACAATCACTGGCGAAATGGCCATACTGATCGCAGTTCCAACACTTCTGACCATTGGTCTGGTTAGGGTTATTATTCCCTCGAAAAGTCGTTCGTGCTTGGGAAGCGTTTACCCTAGGAGCCTCTCGATACTCATTTTTAGTCCTTTGTGGAAAGTTTTGTACCGTGTATTTTAAGGGTGTATAGTCAGTCATTGTTTGTTTGATGGATTCATATTCGCTAGCTGCTAATATTAAGTCGGGTATATTAACGCAGGTTTTAGAAATATTATTTCCTAACCCATAAAGTTTATATTCCGGGAACATATTTTCATAAATCCGAGCATATTGTTGTACATCTGTATATTGACCATGGCGTCTCATTAACGTTTGCATAGCTACTACATAGTCTTTGAAACTCTCCCCTACTGCCTGAGATCGACCTCGTATTTCTAAATCTAAATTTTCTCGGTAACGTCTGGGCATAAATTGTACTTCAAAACATCTAATAAAACCTTCCCATGTATTCCACCTTTGTTTCGAATTCCGATACCACAGTAATGCCTTTCCTTTCAAAAGTTCAGACAGGGCATGTAAAAGTTGGTCTGGCGGGGTATTATAAGCCTCTTTTAATTCATTAAGCCTCTCTAAAAATAAAATAGCTTCCTTTTCTCCTTCATAAGTAAGATTCCATTTCCTAACTTTATTGCATATAGAAATTAGATCTGAATTTGTGTGACTTACGTTATGTAAAGAGATCTGTTCCTTTGAAGTTCCCGGAGATCCTGGCTTGGAAAGCTGGTATTCCCCTTTGAAGAAACTGCTTAAGATCTTCCCCAATGATTTGACGGTTCCGTCAGCGGGAAGTCCAAATTTCTTCGCTTCTTCGGTGAGTTCCGGTTTTCTTAACTGGTAAATCCAGCTTGTCCTGGGGTTGGCCTTGTCTTGTGCTGTGGTGGTACTATTGGAGTCGGATTCGTCGTCTGACATTTTTAGTCGAAAAAATAACACTCACTGAAGCGAAAATAAGATAAATAAATACACAGTTTTTTTCTTTTTAAATTACTTAACTCACGGTCCCTGTTCGGGCGCCAAAATGGGACGTTTACTTCATCACGCACTAAACTTTTCAAGGGTATCTACCATGGGTTCACTGTTAAGTAAAATGAAGTCGTAAGAAGTCAACTATACACATTTATTTATCACAGTTATTACTATACATTTGTATACAATTCTTTTTATCCTTGCTGATCTTCGTGACCACTGGTCGAATGCTGTCTCCTCCATGCGGTGGGTCCTGCGATGGTCCGTAGAGGTATTCTCCAGCTGTCCTGTTTCCTTAAAATTCGTTGCTGGGTGAAATCTGTAGAAACGCTAGGTGCTCCTTTATACCTAACCTGTATCATAAGAAGGTTTAAAGGTCGGATTGCCGAGGGCTCAATACGCTTCTGCGACAAGAAACAGAATGCCGAGGGCTCAATATGCCTCTGCGACAAGAAACGGAATGCCGAGGGCTCAATATGCCTCTGCGACAAGAAACGGAATGCCGAGGGCTCAATACGCCTCTGCGACAAATGAACTGATTTGCCGAGGGCTCAATTTGCCTCTGCGACAAGGAACGGAATGCCGAGGGCTCAATACGCCTCTGCGACAAGGAACGGAAGGGTGGGTTATTTTGGGCTGGTCAGACCCAACTCTCTCTTTCTGGCTCTGCCAGTTGCTTATATAGCCCGTTTTCCTAGAGTGGGGAGTGTATGGGCGAGCTGTTGTTATCTTAAGCCTGGAGGGAGAAGGGTGGGAAGTTACTTACGGCTTGTTTGAATTAGCGCTCCTATTGGTTTGCCTGAGTACTTATTCTTATCGGCGCGTTTTAAGGTTCATTCAGGCTTTTAATTTGTAATGGTGATTTGCTTCATTACAGCGTTTCCTAAGCCAAATCAATGACATGTACCCATCTAAACTCGCAGAAAATTCACTTTTTGGTTCGACCCGAGCCTGTTTAGTATTGGGTTACATGGCTACTAAGGTTACTTATTTTAAAATAAGTGCTTACATTTTTATTCAGATGTGTCCAGCACGCAATGTTTAGAAAGTGAATTTTATCTTACTCATAAAAGTGATTAAGAAGAAAGTACTAATACACCAACTAATGATTGTAAACAACAAAATAAAACTGAGAGTGTAACATGAACGAATTAAAATGTAAACACCACAGGTAAATTTATATTGTACAGCTGTAACAATGACTTTGACCACGTGCAATACGGTTGAGAAAGCAAAACTATCAATAAAAACTAGCAAACTTTTTTGTACTTTTGACCCCTTAGATATCGTCGGAAAAAATGTCAAATGTAAAAGTTGTAGATAATTAAATTTCTAATCGCCCAGGTGTCCTCAGATCTTCCCTAAAACCAACCTTGAAAGATACAGCTGTTTAAACAAATTGGTAAACCAAACGGTTTAAGAAAAACGCACACTTTTTGTATTATAACTCCTAAACTATGCAAGCTACAGAATCGGCTCGGTGGTAGTTTGAAAGAAATCTACCAGCTGAATCCAATGAGTATCTCAAATTGAATTTAGGAGTTACCAGACTAAAGTTATGATCAGAAACATGCGCATAAGAGTTCGAACTTTTGAACAAATGGACTTATATGAATGTGGATGTATCCTAAACCTTCCCGAAGAAATGCTGCGTCTAAAGGATCAAACCCTATCGCCAATCAGAATAGAATGCTAGTAAAACGTGAAAGAGTATGGTGGGAATAATTGGAAGACGAGGCTTGAAGGAGTTGGGTCTTCATGTGGAAAACTTTAAACTCTTAACGTTTATACAAAACCTTTCAGTTTCATTTTACAAAATTCATAAACAAATTGAGACAACCCATCGAACAAAATCATAAAACCTATCAGAACCCAACAAAATAAAAAATATAAAGGCCATCAGTGAAAGTGTAAAGTGCGGTAGACAGGAAAAGAGAGCAAATTGTGTAAGTAGAATTTATTTCGTTTGTTGAAATGCAGATCGCGAAGATAAATATCATAAACCATAAAAATGATTTTATAAAATTAAACTTCATTAAGTTAAATAATTGTGTCGGAACTGTTTTAGTAGAATTAGGTGTCAAGAGTGTTTATAAACACATAATACCATATTTAAATGAGTTACCAATCTAACTGATAAATAATCCAAATAATATAGTAAATAATAAAATACCATATAGTTTATTAAGGCTTTACTAATGATATGAAGAAAAGTTAAACGACTTATTAAGGTAACGAACTGTGAAGGATACCTGGGAATGTGTTTATAAATTACGTCAATCAAGAAATGTTTGCATTATAAATATATTTCATAAATTAAATGTTGATTTAATGATGGTTAAATCAATTACAACAAATTTTAAAAGATTAAATAATATGTATTAATTGTTGAAGTATGTTAGTTATAAGTAAATAATTGAAATTTTGATGCATAATTGTAGAAACAGTTTATGAAATTTTTTAGAAACTCATAAATTTTAATCAAATTCATAAATCATCTATGTACTTATTTCAAGCTAGTTCTTTAGAGTCAACTCCAAACCAAGCTAAAATTTGATTGGCATACTTGAACGTTACAAGTATAAGGGTGGAACACTCGATATTAACAAATGTAATGTTAGTATACTTGACAATAACACCTATAAGGTTGGCATACGTATGTTGGAGTAACGAGTGTAAGAGTAACATGCGTTCCAATAACAAGTTTAAGTTGGCATACTTGTAACACGAGTAATATTAGTTAGCACACTTGTTAGCGTCAAGAGTTAGGTTGGCATTGTTATCTGTAACAAAAGTAATTATCGCATATTTTTCATTAACAAGAGTAAGATTAGCATACTTGTCAGTAACAAGTATAAGATTGGCATACTTTTCAGTAACTATTGTAAGGTTGGCATATTTTTCAGTAACAAGTGTAAGGTTGGCCCAGTGTTCAGTAACACTTGTAAGGTTAGCATACTTATCGGTAAGAAGAAGTTAGTATAATGGTATCATACTTTTCAGTATCAAGTGTAAGTAGGCATAATTGTCTGTGACAAGATTAAGGGTGGCTTACTTGTCAGTAAAAAGTATAAGATTGTCGTACTTGTCAGTAAGTCAATAACTAGTGTAAGGTTAGCATACTTGTCAGTAAATAGTGTAAGGTTTGCATAATTGACAGTAATTAGTGTAAGATTGGCATACTTGTCACTAAGTCAGTAACTAGTGTAAGATTAGCATACTTGTCAGTAAGGCAGTAACTAGTGTAAGGGTGGCGTACTTCTCAGTAACTAGTGTAAAGTTGGCATAATTGACAGTAAGTAGGATAAGGTTGACATGCTTTTCAGTAACTAGTGTAAGGTTGGCATACTTTTCAGTAACTATTGTAAGGGTGGCATATTTTTCAGTAACAAGTGTAAGGTTGGCATACTTTTCTGTAAGAAGAAGTTAGTGTAATGGTATCATACTTTTTAGTATCAAGTGTAAGTAGGCATAATTGTCTGTGACAAGATTAAGGATGGCTTACTTGTCAGTAAAAAGTATAAGATTGGCGTACTTGTCAGTAAGTCAATAACTAGTGTAATGTTAGCATACTTGTCAGTAACTAGTGTAAGGTTTGCATAATTGTCAGGAATTAGTGTAAGATTGGCATACTTGTCATTAAGTCAGTAACTAGTGTAAGATTAGCATACTTGTCAGTAAGGCAGTAACTAGTGTAAGAGTGGCGTACTTCTCAGTAACTAGTGTAAAGTTGGCATAATTGACAGTAACTAGGATAAGGTTGACATGCTTTTCAGTAACTAGTTTAAGGTTGGCATACTTGTCAATAACAAGAGTAAGGGTAACATACTTGTAATAAGTCATTTAATACATTTCATAAAATAGCTTATTACCTATTCTTACAGATTTTAAAAATGTTCATTAAACTCATATACCGCATTAATGTGCAAGTTAAATATTTATTTTACATTTCTCATGTTTTTCATCTTTTGAGGAATAACTAAACCACCTTTGCTGGAATAAAGCACTTGTAAAACAATTAGCATACTCAATATTACCTTAGTTTGGTACGTCAACTAATCCTTCCTTCTCACTTCTTATATTACGACCGCGGTTTCGGGCATTCGCCCATCCTCAGGTAAACACTTAACAACACAAAAACATTAATAAAAACATATAATAGCTCCGAGTGGAGATCGTTAAAATTTATTAAAAGTTCAATTTACGCATCTGACGTGCACGTCATGGAGGTTAGTCACTAACTGAAGCTGCTTCTGCCGTTATCTTATTTACTTGCCAAACTTTGTCCTGCCCTTCCGGCGTTAATGATGGTATCGAAGATTATATTTGATTGAAAGGCTAATTGGTCGTTTAGCAAATGTGGAGCCGTGCTTATTCTGGCTTTGTAAATTTCATACTCTTCCAAAGTATTCATGACACGCCCCTTCTTACATACGTGCAAAATGCTCATATTATTGTCAAAATCCGTGTACGTATGTGTGTTATCAATAAGATGTTCGGCATAACTTGATTTTTTGGGGTTCAAAAGTTTGGAAGGTAGATGTTCTTTGAACCTTTTAATGAATGGTCGTCCAGTTTGGTCTATGTAAAAACAGGGGCATTCGTTACAGGTCAATTTATAAACTCCTGTTTTCTGTTTATCGTCCACCTTGCAACGCTTTTCCGTGTTTAAAACATTTCCGAGTTTGTTGGTTGTTTTAAATGTGACAGTGATATTATTTTTAGCCATTACATTTCTTAGTTTGTGGTTTAATATGTCCCCAAACTCACATGCGATGTATTTTTGTTTATTCTCTGCTGTTAATTTTGGTCTTTTATATTTATTTTTGTGATTACTGATCAATTTGTCTACCATGTTCACGTCATACCCGTCAGTCACGGCTATGTATTTAATTGTTTGTAACTCCTCGTTGTAATCGTCCTGGGACATGGGTACTGTTAAGAGTCGGTGAACAAAGCTATTGTATGCGGCTCTTTTCTGTTCTTGCGGGTGATGGGAAGTTGCGTGTATCGTCAAGTCTGAGGTCGTTGGTTTTCTGTAGATCTTGAAAGAAATTCCGTCATGTGTTTTAGTGACAGTTAAGTCGAGGAAGTTAAGACTTTCATTGGTTTCCGTTTCCATCGTGAAATGCAAGTTAGGGTGCATACTGTTCATGAAATTACTTAAAAGTTGTAATTGTCTGTTACTGCCGTTGAATAGAATGATGGTATCATCAACGTATCTATGGTAAGATATTATTCTGTCTTTATGTTGGTTTGAAGTTGCGAAGATGTGTTCATTTTCAATGTAATTCAAAAATATCTCTGACAAGATACTGGATAGTGGGGAGCCCATAGCAAGTCCGTCACTTTGTGTGAAATACTCGTTATTGAAATAGAAATAATTTTGCCGGAGCACTTCATTGAGAAGGGAGATAAGCTCCTCTATAGACTTTCGGGCCAAGGTTGAATATTTCACTAGATTATTGCGTAAAATCACTAATGTTTCTTGGACGGGGACGTTCGTGTAAAGGTTCACAATGTCAAAAGACACTAGTTTATGTTTCATATTCAAATATAGGTGAATAAGTAAGCAATTCGCACATGATCAATACTTTGTGTTTATTGAATTAAGTAATTATTTTAATTTCTTTAGATATGCCTTAAAACTTTTTTAATCCTTAATTTTACTTTACATTTTCTTATATTTTGAATTATGGCAAGTCATGCTTCACATCAATAGCAATCCTCATCTTGATGGGTTAATCGACTAGTTAAACTAGTAGTTTAATCGACTAGTCCCTTATGTAATCGTTAGTCGGTTGATATGAACGGACTAGTCGATTATAAACCGTAGGCATAATGATAGAATGTCATTTGAAATCTAACGACTAGGGAAACAGATCGACTAGTGTACAAATGATAAGTATTTACGGCTAAAACAGAGATGATAAAAATAGTTGTACTAGTCATGAAGATCGAGTTAAAATTTTCGTTTATGATATTGATGGGTCCATACCAAATTTTTCGATTTTTGATACGAAAAACAGCCAGTAATTTAACTAGGCCTAATTATTTGTAATAAATACAATCTCAGGGTGTGTCCGCGAAAAAATCGATGCCCGAATACAATTTGTGCCAACTTTATGAACTACCATTGTTGAAATATTATTTAAAATACAATGGCGAATGTCCGCAAAAAAATAGGACGTCCGAATATAATTAGCGCTAATTTTTAATAAAACGACGGCATTACAACGCAATTTAATATACAACAGCGTATGTCCATGAAAAAATCTACGCCCGAGAACAATAATTTGTTCTTGTTTCTAGAGTTAAAACTTAATTTAAATGGAAATTAAATTTCGCTATTTGCAAGATCGAATAACAAGTAAAACAAAGGCACTTCGTCAAGACTTACACAAAAAACAAATCACGGGTAACGTAAATCTCGAAAATGTCCAAATTGTTTTACCTGAACTATAAAATTTGTAATTATTCGTCACAGTAGACACCCTAATTCTATAAATAGACACTATAAGAAACGAATCCATAAGTGTTTGACCTTGAACCTACTTTACCCTAACTTCCCGTGTACAAATAAGTAAGCCTAATAGAATAATATATATTACTAGGGGCTCTGCGCCTGGACGCTTCACGTCCCAACCCCGCCTCGGCCTTCGGCCTCAGATGGCTGCTTCGCTTCGCTCGCAGTTGGAAAATTAGCTAAAGAATCTCGTTAATCTTTGGCTCGTTTGTACATAGGTGACCGAGGACAAATCAGCTGTTTTATTTGGAAGCTGACTCAAACTCATTAAACATTATCTCCATAAGATTAACATAGGAAATTTGAAGGATTGTTTGCCGGAGCTCCTTCTCGGGTTCATAGCGGCTAAAGGGATGATTGGATCTTGAATCTGATGGAAAATCTCTTCTTTGAAATTTAATTTTCTACAACTGTTGTATTTAACATTTTTTGCTATATCTTACCGTTTTCTTACTAAATGCGCTCAAAGAGGGAAAATGAAGAAATTGAAAAAATCTTTCCCGCCCAAAAGGTGCTTCCAAAATTAAAAAATGTTAAATTCTGGCAATTTTCCCAAAAGTTTCTCGTAGAGAGCTTTAATTTAAGTATGAGGTCGAGGGGGGTACGATTACGGGAAGTGCCTAATAATTAATGTCAGTTAATCAGTGAAATCGTCTAGCTTTAAGGACGTTGGGCGGAGCCTCCGTTCTCGGATGAATAGTGGCTAAATGGATGATTGGATCTTGAATCTGACGGAAAATATCTTCTATGAAATTTAATTTTCTACAACTTTTGTATTTAACATTTTTTTATATCTCTTACCGCTTTCTTACTAAATGCTCTCAAAGTGGAAAAATGAAGAAATTGAAAAAATCGAAAAAATCTTTCCCGCAAAAACATTGCTTCCAAAATTAAAAAACGTTAAATTCTGGCAATTTTCCCAAACGTTTCTCGTAGAGAGCTTTAATTCAAGTATGAGGTCGTTATGATTAGCAATTTAGGAATATATCCTTTGCCCAAAAATGACATATAATAATAAGAAAGTGTAGAGAATAAATCAAAGAATTAAACTGTATACTTGTAAATAATTATCATTGTAAATTTCATAAAAGTATTTGACTTAGCTTTACTTGAATTACAAAATAAGATGAAACAAATGAAACCTCGCGGCGATAATGGATATACAAAAAATGACCGTTTGACACCGTGGGAAGTGACATAGGTTGAGATCACTATCACGACGTTATAACATCTTTTGTTTTCATTATTTCTAATATTGGAATATGATATGGAAGTTATGGATCTGTAAATACATTGTTAAGTTTTAGTTATTTAAGTATGTAAATATTTAATTCTATGTTGTCCCTCTATAACGCGATATGTTTAGCTATCTTACGCATTATTAACCTAAATAAAACACAATGCCTCTAAAAGAAAATCTTTAGCAGTTAAAGCTCAAGAAAAAAAACGAGAACTAGAAATCGCGGAAATTGGAAAATAATGTTTTACTGGCTAAACCTTGTGCTTACTTCCTTACTGGCACACTATTTTTAACGCTCAAAACCACATTTGTTATTTCAACGAGCGAGGTCTACTGTTCACAGAACTACTAGTATGCTACATAATGGTATGGCACCGGGTGTTTACTTTCAATTTGCGCCGTATGGTTTTTATGACGTCATAAATCCAAGATGGCCGCCATTGTGACATGAATTCATAACATGAAGAATAACTCCTTCTAGGGTGCTTATACGCACATGTGCATAGCATGTTTTGTTATGCTTGATTAGAAGAACAAGTTTGGTAATTATCAATTTTTACTTTCTCCCCCTATACCATAGTATATGGAGAAAGTATTGTATTCGTCAAAATTTTCGAGTTTGAGTTTTTGGTGGAAATATCCGTGTTGGGTCCCCCTGAACCTAAAAAAGTGGTTTTCGGAGTGATGTCTGTGTGTGTGTCTGTATGTGTGTCTGTGTGTCTGTGTGGATGTTATCAGACCTAGAGCCTAAACCAGTAGTCCGATTTTGATGAAATTTGGTATGGAGGTACTAATCCACGGTATCTCCAGGTGTTTTTTCCTTTTTTGTGAATTTTTTATTTTTAAGGGTAATTTTCCCATAAAAACCATTAAAAT
Source organism: Philaenus spumarius (assembly GCA_018207615.1). NCBI lineage: Eukaryota > Metazoa > Arthropoda > Insecta > Hemiptera > Aphrophoridae > Philaenus > Philaenus spumarius. The sequence continues at coordinate 306,541 of JAGFPH010000318.1, forward strand.
AACGGAAAAATCAACTTTTCTCAAAAACGGCTCTAACGATTTTGATTAAAATTTTACAGTTTATTAGGGACCTAAAGTAATATAAACTGTAAAATTTTAATCAAAATCGTTCTAGCCGTTTTTGAGAAAAGTTGGTTTTTCCGTTATTTTATTGATTTTTATGGGAAAATTACTCTTAAAAATAAAAAATTAAGTTCCTATAATGAGGGAGAAAGTATGTGTCAGTTTCCTGATACCGTTTATTTAATATCTTTTACCGTTTGCGAGTTATGGGCTAATTTGCGAGTTACTTACAGTTTTACGTGGTATCCAAACCACAAACATTTATGTCTGTCATAAAACCATTTAAAACATTTTTTATGATCAAATGATTCTGTTGTTATTTACTCACAATAACTTTAATAATACAAGCATACATTTAATAATACAATGCAATATTTGACTATAGCCTACATGTAAAATGATATTGCACAAACATTAATTAATTATTGATTGACATTAATGAACAAATGGTAGTGATATTGTATTGTTGTGTATGACGCATATCTAACTCCATCATACAGGGTGTCCCCAAACTCTCTGGACCCCTTTCGTGGATATGTTCCTGGGATCCAGACAAACATATTTTACAGTATAAACATACGGTGCTTATTTTTTCGTCTGTCTGTCTGTATGTGTTTTTTTACAAAATACTTAATATTTTTGAAAGTAAAAAGGATGTTGAGCTCAAACTTTCTATACCTATTTGTTGCGTAACCTTTTATCACTGTACGAAAAATTAGAAAAATTAATATTTAATAATAATAATAATTAATTAATTAAGTCGTTTCTGTGCGCAATCTGAAACACGGGTGAAATTTTTCGCCAGCTATAACTCTCTAATGAAGCATTTCCAGACCTATGAATATATGAACTTTTTTCATTATTTTTTGCTAGTGGATTCAGCTTAGAAAGTGCTCGGAACATTATGCAAATAACTTATTATTTTAGCTTATAATAACATTAAAATATTAAATTCTGGGTGTGTTGACAACGACCAAGAATTACATTTTCCTTTTTTTTGTCAATATCTCTGTTATCCTTTGAGCTACAGACAAAATAAAAAAAACCATTGTGTTTGTCATTAAAAAAGTAAACTTTTTTGTCTCTTGTAATTTTTTTGTAAAGTTAGCGGTTTTTGAGATATTTGACATTAAAAATTATAAACGGCCGCCATTTTGTTTTGAAAATATTTCAAATAATTTTCTAATTTTTCGTACAGTGATAAAAGGTTACGCGAAAAATAGGTATACAACGTTTGAGGTCAATTTCTTTTCTACTTGCAAAAATATATTAAGTATTTTGTAAAAAACACATACAGACAGACAGACGTAAAAATAAGCATCATAGACCCATGTTTATATTGTGAAATATGTTTGTCTGAATCCCAGGAACATATCCACGAAAGGGGTCCAGAGAGTTCGGGGACACCCTGTATAATAAATTTGTAATAGGATCGTGCAGTGGTCGTATAAGATCTTCCATTCTATTATGTATCGGTAAACAAAATATTATTAAGATTAAATTATTTTCTTTAAAACAAGTTATCATCACCATCAAAGTCTCCCGAAGAATCTTCATGGTTTATACATAGTCATCATAGTTTCCAAACATATTTTTGTCTCCTCCACACACATATTTATGACGTCATAAATCCAAGATGGCCGCCATATGTGACATTTATTCATTACATGACGAATAACTCCTTCCAGAATGCTCATACGCAAAATGTGCATAGAATTATGTAAATGTACACTCAATAGGGGTTAAAATTTAAAATTTTCGACAAAAATATAATAGGGGGGGGGGGACTTTTGGCACACATGGTATTCAGTTTGTTATCAGCAAACCAGTACTGCGTCAACAAATAATACTCCCACTACGCGTCCGATTCCATTTACCCAGTTCAATTAGTAATTAATAAAAATTGCATAAGTTCAAAGACGAAAGTTAAAATGACACAACCTGCAATGACTATCAAACGCATTATGTAGATTGCTTATAATGGATCTTGTAATCAAATCACATAATGAACATATGATTCAAACAGCTGTACAATAGAAACTAAATAAACTAGATTGCGCGACAGCTGGGGAGTAATTGCTTTATTAATTGGTAAATATGAGCTCCATGCACGAGGAGAATAATCGATTTGTCTCAAACTAAATCAAGGAATACATTAAACTATGGGAGGCCCATAGTGTCTCGCACGCTAAGCTTGTAAATAATCTATATATATATATAAGCGAAATACCACTCTCTTACTCACTCACTGACCCACTCATCACGATTTCTCAAAAACTACCGAACAGATTGAAATGAAATTAAGTATGTAGCTTCCTCTAGGACCATAGGTGCTCACTAAGGGTTTGAAAAATTTCGAAATTTTAGGGGGGTTTAGTGGGATCAAAGTTATTAAAAAACGATTTCTTCAAAACTACCGAACGGATCGGAATGAAATTTGGTATGTAGCTTCCTCTAGGGCCATAAGTGTTCTCTAAAAAAGGGTTTTAAAAAATTGGAAATTTTAGGAGGGTTTTGGGGTGTCAAAGTTACTAAATCACGATTTATCAAAACCTACTGAACGGATTGGAATGAAATTTGGTATGTAGCTTCCTCTAGGGCCATAGGCGCTCGCTAAGAAAGGGTTTCAAAAATGTCGAAATTTTAGGAGGGATTTGGAGGGATCAAAGTTACTAAAATCATAATTTCAGATCTTTTATTATTATGACAATAGGGACAAAAGCATGACAATGCTTTTATTATTTAAGATCTATATATATAAAAGCTAAATACCACTCACTGACTGAACACTTAAAAAGAATACAATTACGTTAAAAAGACTGAAAATACCAACCACCACGGGCAACGCCGTACGGGTCAGCTAGTATTAAATATTTATTAAGTTTACACTATAAAAGGAATTATAGTTAAAAAGAGCCAATATGACCTACGCCTATTATTCCTAAACATAAACTTAAAAGAATAACCGGTACCAGAAACTGGCACATACTTTCTCACAAACATAATTATTTCAATTATTAACATATTATTCTCTTCTAAGGACGCACATGTGAGCTTGACACTGAACACTATGAGAAGCGGCGACGAAGAGTGCATTGCACGCCAACCCCCGTATTGGGAGTATTTTCAATACACAGTGCATCGCGTGCTTCGCACGCCAACCCCCGTATTGGGAGTATTTCCAATACATAGTACATTGCGTGCTTCGAACCACAACCCCCGTATTGGGAGTATTTACAATACACAGTGCATTGCGTGCTTCGCACGCCAACCCCCGTATGTAACGCCAACTGTGACTTCATAACTGTATTGAAGTAGGAGAGGGAATAGTACATTAAAGTAATAGAGTAACTAATAAATGTCCAAAAAACTGGTTTTTACAAAATGTCTGTCTGTATACAGAGCTAGAAAGAATACTATTCGATCGATTTCGAACAAATTTGCACCAAACACGTCAATTAGGCTTGTATAGATGCACAAAAATAGGTTTTGAAATTTTTTGAAAAAACAGCCCCTTTTTGGCAAAAAAAACCCTCAAAAATCAGTTATTATTATTATTAGCTAAACGAGAATTTGTTGAAAGATGCTGTCTTTTGCATATGGTAGGGTACATTAAGGGCTACAAATAAGCAAAATTTTATCAAAATCGTTAGAGCCGTTTTTTTATAAAAAAATAATAACTGATTTTTTGGGAGTTTTCCGGCTAAAAAAGGGGTTGTTTTTCAAAAATTTGCAAAACCTTTTTTCGTGCATCCATACAGGCCTAATTGACATGTTTGGTGCAGATTTGTTCGAAATCGATCGAATAGTTTTCTCTCTAGCTCTGTATACATACAGACATTTTATAAAAACACCTTTTTTGGACTCCCAAAACGGATATTTCCATTAAAATCTCAACATCGATTTTTTTTGCGATCACTATACTTACTCTATACTGTACTAGTATAGTGAGAAAAAAAATTAGAAACAAAATGTAAAAGTACTGAATCAGATGTTAATAGAAATGCTACTGTGAAATAGCCAACATTAAATTAAGCAGCTGATGGCAATATTGAAAGTCTTCCATCAATTTGGCCGCATATTTTAAATGGACATTAATAATAATTTATTTGTATATGCCTAAACCGTTTTGAACTTAACTGTGAATTTCTTTAGCTCCCCTAAAACGTGAACCGACGAAGCCTCTAATCTAATAGACCAGGCAAAGTACTTAAAAATATAATACATTTTTGCCTACAGCTCCGATTTGGTTGCACTTTTCTACGTCGTGTTCAGAAAAATACCAGGAAAAAAGTCTACATATGACCAGTTTTGGGAGGAAGCGGAAATGCATCGCGGGTGCTGGTAGGGGTGGAAATGACGGTAAAGCGACAACACGACGGTGCAATAAAACTGCCAAGGGTCATCGGTTTACCTGGTTTGCAGGGCTACGACAACACGACAGTGGTACAGCTGCGAGTGGGCTCCGTCGTGCAGTCGTAGTCTGCACGGCTTGACCGGGGTAAATCTAGATGAGGGTTTGACAGCCAGTGGTGATAATATTTAGCCCGTACCCCTGCGTACTCAGCAAATTTACAATGCATATACATGCAAAATACATGCAATGGTCTCATGCAAAATACTGTGACTAAACAGTTTAGGTAAGTCCTTTAGTTTTTTTTTATTCTAATTATATAAAGTGATAATACAACGAAATATTATAATTATACAAATATTATAATCATACTGTTATCGGCAAAATACTGTGATTAAACAGTTTAGGTAAGTCCTCTAGTTTTTTTTAAAATTCTTATTATATAAAGTGATAATACGACGAAATATTATAATTATACAAATATTTTAATCATACTGTTATCGGCAAAATACTGTGACTAAACAGTTTAGGTAAGTCCT
>JAGFPH010000318.1:318812-329641 GCA_018207615.1 Philaenus spumarius
CAAGATTTCGAGTCGGACTATCCATGACTGTTTCTAGTGCATTAAACGTAAACTAAAAGCTCGGAGAAACTTCAGTTTAGTTAAGCTAATAAAGCAAATTCGTCCTTCTGCTTTGTGACTCTGCAGGTAATCCTCTTAAAATGATCCAAGCAGATCAAGGGCATAAGGAAAACCTATACTTATTAAATAGTGGCAAATTAGTTATGTTCATTTATCTATCGTATGTGGTATGGATCGTTTAATTTATATGTGTTCAATTTTCTAACTCTCATTCAATAAAAGGCATTCACAAACTATGTTCAACTAGATACAAAATTAAAACTACGCTCATGAAAATTTTTTAATTTGACAGTTTACCTACTTTTACTGGAAGAAATAACACAAAGCTTTAGAATACTATTACCAAATGTTTTCTCTATTAAGCAAGGTCCTTTAGTATTATAAGATCTCCCCTATTTCCTATAAAATCTAATTCTTATTAGCCTACGCATGTACTATAATTAAACCTAAATTTATGAAAAAGAAAATTGTAGAAAAATATAAATGAAGATAAAACGGTTAAATAATTTAAGTGGATTTAGAGCAATTAAACTTCCTTTGCTGAAAATTAACCATATTCAAATTTAAAAAACATCGTGTTCTTAAGATAGATTAACCAGCAACATTTGCCAAATATTCATATTTAAAAGTTAGTTGATATTAATTTAAATGTTAACTAAATCCGGTCGTTTGCATTTTCTAAGTTTGACTACGCATATGAATTGTTTGACTAGTTTGATTGACGGTAAATCTATATATATAAAATCGAAATACCACTGACGATCACTATATCTCAAAAACGGCAAAACATATTAACTTGAGACTTAACATTGTGGTTCCTCTTATGCTCTAGATGTGCAATAAGACGGGATTTTAAAATATTTTACGTTTAAGGTTACTAAAAAGTACAGTACGATTTTTTTTTAACCGTGCCCTCGGCTCGGCTAGCGCGCGGTGGGCTAGCGGTGTAGCGGGGAGGGATTGTAAAGGCAGTTCCAAAAACTTCGAATAAAAGTATTGAAATAAAAACTACTTGAATGAGTCAAAGACTACTTGTCTCTTGATAATATGATATGTATAATATACAATATTTTATAACGTTTATAAAATGAGGACGAACTCGGTCAACGGAAACACGGCCTAGCGGCATGGCCCGGCCAGGTGTAGTTTTAATTGAAACGCACACATTATACCGATGTACGGAGCAAACCGTAAGTCAAACGAAAATATGTTTCAAATAAAATATTTAATTTGGACCTTTATCTAAAACTTTCTCGCGAACACTTTGTCTCTGACCAACAAATAAAAAACTTTCCAGCGGTGTGAAAATTTTATGTCATTATTAAAGTACATTGTTGTAATATTGATTTTTAAAATATGAAATAGGTTTTGTAATTGATTTTCTTTTATATCATATGAATCGTATGGTTCTTATCTGCGTATCCGTAAAAGTTTCATAGTTTTACATCGCTGCTAAGTGTATTAAATGACAGTTTTCGCTGTTTCACGCCGCTCGGCTTAGTTTTCGTGGAGAAAACTAGAGTAGACAGAGCGATTTCTAACGTTATCTAACGATTTCTAACGTATAGGAAGAGCACAACAATCAATTTTTGTATATCTTTAACTAATCTTTGTCTTATAAAATGTAATGTTTTTTTCAATTGTATTTTTATTTTCAATTGTAATATTATTGTTGTAAACTACACTATGATGTTCAACTTTACTGATCTCTAGCAATAACAAACGATGGTAACATTTTTCCGTCAACAGATCGCAATGTTAATTACTAGAGAAAGCTTTAGTAAAATATTTGTTCGAGATGTAAACAATTTGAAAAGTTCCGGACTGTGTAAAATGTTTAGCATAACGCTCAAACATCACTAAAAATCTGAAAGTATTTCAATGTTTATTAAAACTGTTAGTTTAAGGCAAATTTTGACAAAACCAGAAACTAAAAAATGATTAAGAAGAAATATTAATAAACATTAAAATTCCTTAATTTTTAGTGTATCAAGGTATCAACAATTTTTAAAGGGGAGTTACACTGATAATATATATATTTATACATATAATCTTTCTGCAGAAAGACGATTTCTAATAATACAACCATTATAATCCAAAATGTATATTGGAGTTGAAACAAAGGTATTTTTTCATTTATAATTTTAAAACACTAATATTAATTTACAAATCAAATTAATAATATTCAATTTAGCAGAATTCATTATTTTGTATTCAACACGCTATAAATAAAACACATAAAATTGGTATAACGTCAGTTAAAAACGTACATTCTTAACTACAGCTAAAAACAATTAAAATACAAATAAATATTACAGCAATTAAAAAGAAAATGGAGCATTTATATGATTATATGTGTAACGCATACCAGTATTAATAAAATAGTATATTTCTATGTAAGATAACTATTTTAGGTGACAAATTAATGCCTACATACAGACATCGAACAAGGCTTACTGTAGGGTGGTAGCCTCGGAGAAGAGGTGCATGTGTGCTAAATACGAACCTAATAAGATTTCTTTATATTGACGCGAACAATCTGGAATAGACAAGTTTAAGCTAGTCAAACAAGATTTATGTCAAACTTACTAGCTGTGATTCTAAATCAAATAATTCCCGTTTATGTAAACTGTACGTATACACAATTTTCTGATAATTATAGTTTTCATAAAGAGTGGATGTTAATAAATCAAACTTTATTTAAAGGACCTGCACAATAAAACACATTTACTACTTTAGATCAAATACAATTGGTACACAATTTTAATTCAAATTATTTACTATGGTGAATACATGAGAGAATTATTGAATACAGTTTACACAAATCTGGCTGACGGAGTCACTTATTTATTTGAATTAATCTTTCATGAGGTGGCAAGTTTCAAAATTGTCCAAGTAGGGACAGTTATTCATTGTTGCCTCTTAATAATTGTTGCCTCATTGTTGCCCCCCCCCCCCCCCATACACTATCTAACGCATCTCAGTGTGTAGTGATCATCCAAACATCTTACGTACCGGGTTGTGGCCCTGTGCAGCCGACCTGGTTCGATAGTGTATGGAGAATTGCCGACCGAACATTTGTGCGACCCAACTTCAAAAAAACCTGGTACGGTCTGGTTCGTCGGACCGAGTTGGATAGTGTATGGGGGGGGGAGGGGTTTAGACAGAAGTGACAAAAATGCTTGATGTTTACTTTTCCAAGTATCATTCAAGAAATATATTCCCTATCGTCAAGGAAGTAATATTAACAACAAGAAAAATAATATTTAATGTTCCAAGGGCTGCTGTTCAAATTAACAACATAGGATTGCTTTAATTTTGTAAATGTCACATAAGACACATAAGCTATCTAGAAAATACGTAAATTCAATAATTATGTATTGTGTTAATCCTAATCCGTCAAACGGTCTGTGAATGGATAGCAAACATATACACACGCAAACATGCTGTTTTATATATGTACGTAGATTTATCTGCAATTCAAAACATGAACTTTTATTCTTATACAATTTAAAAGTGTTATTCATTTGATTATACAGCAATACAAAAATAGGTATAAACTTGCCAAAAGCGCCCTTTAATTATATATATTTTTGTTCAATAATATTGACATTCTCCGTAGACAGTTTAGAAGAGTTATAATTTTATAACAACCATATTTTCTTTAAAATACTGCACGATCAAGATACTGCTGACGTTACTTTTACACTGTTTTGCTGTAAGAAGAAGAAAAAACAAGATGGAAGACAAATTGTTACCTTTAACGGTTGTAGAATAATTATTCCTCTTTGTAATAGTTTAGCTGCACCTCAAGTCTTAATTTTCGCCTATTTTATCTATTTTCGTATTCAGTCAAGTTTAAATATCATAGAGCTGGTAAGTCCTACGTGTTCAAACAGAAAGGCACTTTCTTTTGATTTCATTTTTTTAAATCGTAGTTATAACCAAGAAACACATTAAATAAACAAGGGGTGATCATATTTAGACTAAATATCAAAGAATTAAACCCAACTGAGGCAAGCGGGATATACCCCAAACAATTTCGTGAAGCATTAATAAGGATATTTCACAGTACTACCTAAAAGCGACACAATATTTTGTGCAGCAAGAGTTGAGTTTAAAATAATAACAATTTCAAAGATGAAATAAAAGTAAATTATTCCAAATCTGCAGTAATTTTAAAATTTTACTGAGCTATCTTTTCAAGTGTTAAACTGTTCAAAAAGGCATTCTGCAGGTTAATTCAAACATATGATTTCTCTGTTAAAATCTTTTCTATGCAAATCCAAAACAACTATTCCATTTTACAAATCTGCCTGTCATTTCCGCTTTTCTCTGCCATTGTTTTATATAAAAACACAGAAACCATTAAACTTCTGAACACGTACATTATTGCCAATAACTTGCCGATAGCATTCCCTCCGAAGATATTATCCTTAAAATACTACAAACATACTTTCCTTCTAAAATTACGATTCATATTTCTTTTTGGTATCCAAGTCAACGTAGTACAATGAAGGTTTACTTACTTTCTTATGTGTCCGCACGAGACTTCCTCTTTTCCTTTTATAGCGGGATTCGGAGATTTAGTCCATCATCTTCATTCATTTCCCCTCAAACATGCTCTATAACACAGCTATCAATAAACAATAACAGGTTGTCTAGTAAACGTCACCGCATAACCACGAGTCGTCAGTTGTCCTTGAAACACCGTTAGGGATGCATCCCACGTTTAAAATTTAAAAAGTTTTCAGTGTTTGTATGTTTTATTAAATGTTTGACCAGCTCATAAGAGATACAACATTTCTAATGAAGGAGTAAATCTCCACAACGCGTCATAAAAGGAAAACAGGAAGTCACGTGACGGACACATAAGAAAATTAGTAAAACTTTAGGCCTATTCTAAAATTACTTTATGTTGACCTACATCAATAATTCTTGTTTTACGAAGCCTTGAATTTTTGCGTACAAGTTTCAGTTTGAAATTAGAATAAAATACATAATGTTCATGTTTTTTAATCTATTACTTACTCATGGGGTACAAAACAATTACCGCGCATAACGCAATAAGACAAACACACATTTAGTTATTTAAATAAAACTAAATTAACTTTTCTATATCGACCCTTTTCAATTAAGACTATGTATTGTGAAGAATACGGTTGTGAAATATTTTTGAAATTTCACACAAGTCTAGCTGACAGAGTCGCAAAAATAAATTTGTGTTATTAAGTTAACCCTGTATTTTAGGTTAACAAGATGCAAATTTCCATTAGGTTGAATTTGTACTTTAATTTTTACAAGAAATATTATTACCAAAATTGTACGACTGTAAACATCTATTAGCTGACTAAGCTATCTCAAGATTTTTTTAAATTAATGATTTAGCTCTTGTTTTCCTTAATGTATTTAACGGAAAGTTATATGATAGTATAACTGCATTGTTGCAAAGTGCGTGAGTATAAAAAAGTAAAGTAATAGTTTCTCAAAAATGTCAGGAAAATAGTAATAAAATAAATCACATTGAATAAACAAAGAGTAAAAATATGTAGATAAAGATTTCAAAGAATTCATCGCATCTGAGGCAAGCGGAAGTACACCTAAGAATTTCATGAATAGCTTATGGGATGTTGAGCAATACTACAAACGACACAATATTAAAAATGTATTTGAAAATAATAACAAATATTGAATAAGAGATAGGGGTTTCAAAGCAGCAATCGTTTTAAACTTCAACTAAAAAATTGTAACTTTGTTCAAAAATTAATTCTGCATTTAAGTTAACTCATCTGATTTCCTTTTTTTTAATCTATTCTATTTAAACCTAAAAAACTATTCCCCTTTTACAAATCAGCGTGTCTTTTGTCCCCTTCTCTGTCTTAGCTTTATATAAAACACAGAAACCATTAAACTTCTGAACACGTACATTATTGCCAATACCTTGCGGATAGCATTATATCCAAAGAGATTATCCTTGAAATACTACGAACATACTTTCCTTCTAAAATTGCTTTATGAAGACTTATATCAATAATTATGATTTTGCAGAGCATTGCCTTCAATTTTCTCGTACAAGATTCAGTTTTAAATTAGAATTAAATACATTTTAATCCAATATTTTCTCACGTACAAATAAAAAAAAGTAGGCATTTTAATGTTTAACACACGGTAGTCTTGTGGTTAAGGGGTTAGCGTACCTGACTCCAAAGCTCAAAATTAATGGTGGGAATCCGTGTAAAGACCATGTATGTTTCTCTAGTTGGGAAAAAATTTCTTTAACAAATAAAAAACACACTTATTGTAGTAAGACCAACGCTCGTTTAAAAATGTTTTTTAAATAAAACAAAATTGTCTTTTCCTAAATCCACTTTCAGTCAAATTAATTTCAGGAAAGTGAAGTCTACGTTAGTGAAAATTAATCAAACTTCACACAAGTCTAGCTGACGTTTGTTAATTAAGTTGACCGTATTTTAGGTTAACAAGCTACAAATTTCATTAGGTATAGTTTGCACTCAAAGTTTTACAAGAAATAATGTTTGCAAAGTTGTGTGGCAGTAAACATCTATTAGCTGATTAAAGCTATTTCAAGATTTCGTAATTAATCTGTTTCCTTAAATGCATTTAGCAGTTAACAACCAGTTACATCATTTAAGCTGTATTGTTGCAAAGTGCGTTTGCAAAAAATGTAAATTATTAAATTCTTTATTGAAAAGTGTTTATGAAACAACTATAATATATCGTTAATAAAAATAATATACAAAATGATTTTTAATATATAAAACAATCATAGCTCCCTGCCAATACTCTTGGTCTAAAAATCGAAAGAAAAGTTGCCATTACATGGCATTACTTTACTCACAGGGTAAAGAAGAAAGAAAACATATCACCTGATTAAAATGTTAACAATCAACTAAAATTTATTCATTTTATTATGCTTATAGCCCAACTGGATTTTTATTAATTAATTACTAATTAATAATCTTGTTTGTGAGGTGATACTGCCGAACAATCCTGGTGTGCTTTCGTGAACGGTTACCGGCAACGCGCGTCTTCCATCATGTATAATTTTAAATGTGAACTCGTTTTGTGTTGTTTAAGTGCTTTATTGTGTGTTTTACGTATTATTTGAGAATGACTGAATTATAGTCGAAAAGCGTCATATGAAGTGGTAATAGACTATATTTCATAAACATTAAGGATTGTTCGGCAGTATCACCTCACAAACAAGGTAATTAATTAGTAATTAAAAATTATTCTTTATAATCATTACAAAGAAGAAAAACCACCAATATCAGAAAGAAAAATTAAATAATAATACTAATAATTCATAACTTAAAAATTTAACTCTTTGGTTAAACTAAACCTATATGGCCAGGCTTTGCTGCAAAATTGACTTATTTTAGTCCAATGTCTTACATCTATTGATTTAATAATTTTTGTTCAGACAAGACATCCTTTCCGAAATATCGGCGTCTAAACTCATCGAGTAGGTGACACACAGTAAGGAAATGTCTGATGTCTTCCTTTTCACTGACGGTGCAAAAAGAACACAGTTTAGAATAAGAATATTTATTTACATTTATTAATTCAGTTCTGGTTTTTAAAAACCAAATAATTAAATCAAATTTCTTTTCGCTTTTTTAAATAGTCTGCATTAATGTTCTACTGCTTGTATATTAATGAACCATAACTTATGTATAACAATAACTCGTAATTTGATGTAATTTTTCATTTTACTTTGCGTCTATAACTTCCTCATTCCAAAAATTCGGAAACATGTAATTATTAGGAATGTCTTATAAAGCACATTAAACTTGCCACTCTTTATACAAGTACACCTTTTTCGCTAGTACCTGCCTTAGTAGGTGATTTGGGTATAGAGTCGAAGGTAGCTTCAAACATCTTTTTGTATATAACAAATGCAGTTTAATTGTGTACACAAAAATTGGATATATTTCAGTTTCCAGAAACAACTATACAATTTTAAGCAATTTTCTCTTCGCGTAATTTAGGTTTAGGTACTTATATAACAGAGTTACCGATAGTTTAAAGGCGCTCTCAAATTTGCTACAGTTGGAAACTTCAAGAAACACAGTTACATAGGTTCCAGCCTAGTTGCTGGCGTTTAATTCCCTTTGGCATTACTCTATCTGGCTTAAAGAATAGACGAAGCAACAATATAAGTGTTGGTGGAGAATTTAAGTGGTTTTCGTTTAAATAAACAGTTCGGGTTACTTGAGATAGCTTTATTACAAATCTAGTCTGTTTTTATAAAACATGTTACTGAAAGGATTTATTTTGAATCTTATAACATACCGTTTGCCTCAATTTGTATGATATTACCACAGTACAAATTATACAACTTCTTGATATCGCTTATATAAATTTTTATAATTATTTACTAAAAACTTCAATTCCTAACAAACTCAACCCTTGGTTAGCCCAAACTTAAATAAATGTATATTATTTTAGTATTTTACATGACAAATAATTTAATATACAATAAATTCAGTACCAAAAATAATATAATTTTATGTATTGCATCTGTGTTTCAAATACTTTCATAAAATAAATATTTGCCTTATTCATGAGAAATATTTCATTGGCATTTATTTATTTTTATTTTTTAAGAAGAGACTAGAAAATATGATATTATTGATTTATACAACAAAACTATTCCGTTTACATAAAACAAGAATTTAAAAAATTTTCAACTTTTCTATTGCAGAAAATATTTTCTATGATGGAATAAAACTTGTTAGTTTTCTATATATACTAACAATGTTTTAAACTTCCACTGTGATTTTTCAGTTGGTGGCCTTTTGAGCCTTGAAAATATTAAAGAACCTAGTACACACATATAATTATACACGTACATAATTATGTTCTATGCTAGAAATGTAATTAACTTCAATGTAATGTAATGTAATGTAACTTCAAAATTTGAAACAAAATTATAGCCACAAACTTTCTGCTTTTAGAAGAATATATCCTTGCAAAGAATAAACATAGGGTTTTGCTAAACTCGAATTACACATAATAAAGATCAAGCGACTATAAAGAGTATTATTTGTTTAGTAGGAGAGTTGTTGGGATAATGAGGTAAGGGTATTGTTATATGTATGTGAAAATAAAATATTGTTAAATAAATGTTAATTACCTGAAAATCTTTTTTATATTTATAAAAAGTAGTAATATTACAAAAAAATTATTATTCGAAACAGTTAACGTAAAGTTTAGTAAAATATAATTTATGAAAAGTATAATCGTTTTAGCGGAAGAAAATCTTTTGAGATGCCACTATCAGCACAGCAATTAGGTTGTTGTGTATTCTGCCGTTGTTTTACTTGTTTTATAAACACATACATATTTATTTTTAAACATTTGTTATTAGTTGTGATTGTGCCTTATTTTAATTTAGAAAGTATTCTACCGAAGACTGTAAGAATTTTATGTTACTGCAATGCAAAAAACATTTGTTACTGTTATCTCACAAAGTGGCGTTAGAATCGTTGTTGCATCCTTCCACAACTATTTCTTTTACAATAATACAAAGCTGTCAGTTTGCAAACTCAATTTTGTAAAGGTATTTTTGCAACTGTAATGTCCTAGAAAGTATGTATTCCATTCAATTCTGCAATATCCGCGTGAAACAATACAAATTCTAATTGCAGACATTTGTTTCAGGTAGACATAAAACTGCGTGGAGAGTGGAGACTAGCTGCGACTATGAAAGGGTTTGTGACCTACTTTGCGGTCCCGAGTTAAGCAAATAATTAAACTTCAAACATATTTACAAATTACACTTACATCACACACATAAAAATATTTACTTAAACTTTTTTGAGTGGTTTACTTTCCCTGTATATCACTTAAGCTGAATTTGTCAATTGTAAGTGCTCTTTTCCATGAGAAGTAAGTGAAATTTATATTTACAGTATAGGGGAAGTTTCCCCTTTTACCTCTTAGTTGCAGTTAATTAAAATTTACACAGTTTGGTTACGTTAAGTGGTTTGACTTTCTTGAATAGTATGTGCCAAATTTAGCTCTCTAGTTTCATGGAAAGTTTAAGGGCTTAACAACTAATATTTATTGTCTATGGTGGTTAACCGAATTTTACCACTTAAACAAATTTTATCAAAATATAAGTACTGTAGTTTACTTTCCCCCTGAAGAGTCAATATGCTAAAACTTAGGCACCATTATTTGTTGTATATGTCTGGTTACCCAATGATTACCAGCTACACGAGTTTTATCAAAATATGAGTAGGTTTAATATTCCTACTTTTATTGCTGAAGTGTAAATGTGCCAAATTTTAGCTCTCTACCTTCATAGAAAGTTATAAGAACTCATTTTTATTGCATAGGAAAGATTACGCCATTTTTACTAGATAAAAGAGTTTGATCAAAATATGAGTAGGTTTAACATTCCTTTTTTTATTACTTAAGTGTCAATTTGCCAAATTTTAGCTCTATACCTTCATGGAAAGTTATAAGAACTCATGTTTATTGCATAGGAAAAGATTACGCCATTTTTACTAGATGAACGAGTGCTATCGAATTATGATATTTAACTATTTATATTTTTATTACTGAAGATTTAATATGCCTAAGTTTAGCAATTAATATTTATTGTATAGGAAAGATTATTCTATGTTTACCAGATAAACGAGTTTTATCAAAATATGAGTATGAAACTGTTATTATTTTTATTACTAATGATTTAATATGCCCAAGTTTAGCAACTCATATTTATTGTATAGGAAATA
>JAGFPH010000318.1:330083-383240 GCA_018207615.1 Philaenus spumarius
ATGATTACTAAACCATTTTTATTTTTATTGCTGAAGGTTTAATATGCTCAAGTTTAGCAACTCATATTTATTGTATAGGAAAGATTATCCTATTTTTACCAGATAAGCTAGTTTTATCAAAATATTATTACTAAACCATTTTTATTTTTATTGCTGAAGGTTTAATATACCCAAGTTTAGCAAGTAATATTTATTGTATAGGAAAGAGTACCCTATTTATACCAGATAAACGAGTTTTATCAAAATATGAGTATTTAAATATTCCTAATTTACATTTAAAGATTTGTTTCCGATTAAAATCATAAGGGTACTTAACAGTGGATTTGGAAATTGGGCCACTAGTTAAAGTCATTAAGATCTAGAAATCCCAATATCGTACTATAACTGAAAGAAAGTACATACTACAATTTGTATATACTACAAATTGGTAAAGAAAAAACCTTTCCACTAGCTTTGGAAAATATAATTTTCATAATTATTCTTCTTGAACATAATTATTACTAAAAATTAGATTCTGGTGTATAATTAAACATTCAACGACATACAAGTCAAAAATATACAATCAAACATAACTCCAATATTGTTATTAATTGAACTTTGAATTTCTAAATATTAAGTTATATTCTTACCTGAGGGCCCTGAAGTGTACTTGAAGTAGGTGGGGTGTTTCTACCAGGATGGGCCAAAAGTTGGGTACACGTATTCACATTTATATTACCCAAATTGTAATGTAATGAAACAATATCAATAAATGTAAGACCGAATTATTATTATTTGCAAAGTTTAATACTTGTAATAATAAGTTTTAGTACAATTTTCTGCCAATCCTAACGTAACACTTTCACTAAAATTTGTCAACGCGTTTCGGAGTTCCTCCATTATCGAGACCTATTTCAGTATTTAATACTTGTATAAATGTAACAATGTTAAATTAAGTACGTTTTAGTTTTATTTGTTTTCAATAAATTGCAAATTACAACTTTATATAAGATATGAAAATAATCCTTTGCAGAGGCCTTGGTTTATGTGCGAAAATAAAACATAACAAACTGTAAAAGTCTACATACACAGATTAACAAAATATAATCGAAAATTAAAAACAATTACACTAAACAATAATATATTTAACAATACGTTGACATTTTGGAGTTACAACAATTCATGTGAGGGAAATTTAAAACACACATTCCACACACATATGCCGCTATTCATTCGTTATATTGTGGATCAGTCGCGTATACATAAAAGTTTTCAGAAATCCAAAGTTTTCTCTTCCTAAATCCAAAAGTTAATTATCCACAAATACGTTTTCTATAATGAGTACGTATTGTAGATTAAATTATGTTTTTCTCTACTGGATACAAGTAAATACATAGCTTTCATAATAGTACATATTAATCAACATGTACACAAAATTAAACACGAAGTGGAGGAACCGTAAATGGATTTTATACATTTGTTAAATTTTATCTTTATATTATTTTAAACAATTACCAAAAATCGACTAAATATTAAACATTCTTTTTATTTTTATGAATTAGACACAATAAATTTAAGTTAAAACTAAAGATTGTTGTAGATTATCTGTGTCTGTGTAAACCAGTATTTTAATAAAAACTAAAATTAATTGCTAATTATTTCTGCTTCTGTGGGGCTGCTGTAGATCCTGTATTACTTATTGATGTTCACTATTAATTATTTCTAAAATATTTAATTATTTAATTGAACGTAACATTAATTAATAATAATTAATAAAGGCTTACGTAAAGGGTCAAAACACCAATGTTTATGTTTTTCTGTGAAATGTTGAAATAGGAATGATTTTAATAAGCATGGTGATTTTTCTAATGTCGTACTTTTAAGGATGATTTTTTTTAATAATATTTAAATGTACAATATTTAATTAAATGCAGTTTATTTTATGATTTTAACCAGAAGGGATGAAGGCGTCATACATCTTGCAAAAAAACAACTTCACTTAAAATTATACAATTTATATAAATAAAAGTCTACCAAACTTTAAATTGTAAGTGAATTTTTCAATCGTGAAAAAGACCTGGGAATATTCAGGAAGTTGTATGACGTCATAAATGTCAGAGGATATTACTGAAACTTGTATTAATGGAATAAAAATGCAAGTTTACTTAAAAGGATGTTTAAAGAAAGATAAAAATAATGTTTGTCACAGTTTTCGCTATCACTTTTTAAGAGCCGTATTGTAATCAGTTGATTACTTTTATATTAAAATTATGATACATCTTCTAATATGGTCCTATCTGCACTGAGTTAAGAAAACCTTTTTACTAACTATTACTGGACTTTTCTAATTGATACATTCCAACTTAGAAGGCTTAGAAAATGTAAAGTACGTGTGACGGTGTAGGTCCCCTTAATCAAAATCAAGATAAAAGGATGTATCAAAGTGATTAAGTTAGACCAATTATTGTATAGTTATTATAATTATTGTACTAATATAAAATATTACTGCATAGGTTACATGGGCTGGGTTTTATCAAACGTATTCAAAATGGAGGTGAACAGTAGTTAAAAAAGAGATAAACAATTTTAAAAGTAACACAATTTCGCTGCATTGTATAGCTTGCAATGGCTAAATGGGTAAAGAAACCAAAACAATAAGTGGAAATATTGTTTCTACATCAACGCCTTTTCTGAAAGAATAGATAAAAATGTTACAAAACTAGTTAATACAGTTGTCCGTATTTTCTGTTTAAATCTTTTTTATTCTTCGTTTTATAGTTCTTTAATTTGAATCTTAAAGTCATACCCAAATACTTTGCAGTATAATTGGCTTCTAAGTTTAATTCACTATTGTTTACCACAGTTATTTACTGTTTTATTTCCTTTACTTCGTCATTTTCATCAACTGCTAAAAGAACAGATTCATCCGCACAAGTTGATGTGAGTACATTTTGACTTTTAGGTGTATCTTGAGTATTAAAGTAGGCCTACAATATAGGATGCAATACAGTAACACAGATAGTTGTAAAGGCATTTGCCCTTTGGTCGTCTCTGTATAAATTTGATTGGTGGTGGTCACAACTTCCACCAATAAGTGATATTTTTTTATAAAACTGACATAACCGTGTAATTTATTTTATTTTATTCTCAATTTACACAAGTTTTTTTTAAAGAAAGATCATGAAATCGTTATGTGAAGACGAAACCTCTTACAGAGAGACATTAAACAAGATTGCAAATGTTACAGTTACAACAAATGATTTTTTTTTTTATCCAGTATTTTTATACTAACAATACTGGAAATAATTCTTGAAGATGATGGATGTATGCATCATATCAAAAATGAAAAATGACAGATTAATTATGATAAGTTGTAAAAACGTTAATACAACTGTCCATAACTGTCAAAAAGTTACAGCATCTCTTTGCGTTACAAAAGGTATTTGCTAATGAATCAGTAGGAACAGCGATAGAAAAGATCCATGGTCATCGAATTGAAAGTGACATTAAATCTAAGTTATCGTTGTTTATTCTTGTATCCTTTGAAAAATATACAGGACCAAAAATGTATGGAAATTGCATCTCTACATTGCCTGTTTAAATATCATTGAAGAAAACTGATTGAGTTGTTTAAGCAAACAGATTTTTGTAGTTGTTGGATTTGTTATGAGTAAATTCTAATCGATGAAAATGCATTACTTTGGGAAAAACTATTGTTAATGTGGGTGTTACAGAATTCCAAGTTGGCTTAACTTACCATCTTGGCGCCATCGTTTAACTTTAATCAACTGTTAAAAATTAACAACAATACTGCCATGGTTGGAAGTCGTGATGAGCTTCAAAGGTTGCTGAATTTGGAGAGTAAAAATTAGCAACAATAACTTTAATTTTTAAATTATGAATGCGTTCAGAAATACAGTTCATATAATTTCAATCAAGGTGTTTTATTAATTTAAAGGAATTCCCAGGTTATTCCAATAATATATATATATATATATATATGAATTTTATTATTCCGTTATGTTTGAAGTTACGTATTCAAACCATTCATAACAAAAAACAATATAATATAATTAATTTTTAAAATGCTATAAATTAACTCCCTTTACTCTGCTCCACTTTAATCTGGTAACAAGGGCACATCCAGTTATTATTATTATTTGTCATATAGTAAAAGAAACTACTATCCATAAATCGTCTTGGCAGTAAACATGTGCTTATATAAAAAATCATCTTCTCCAATAATTATTAAAAATCAAAAATATTTCAATATTAATTGCTAACATCAGAACATTCATTATAATATCCATTACTAACATTTAAATATTATTATTAATATTTCATTATTTATTACTAACATTTCAACATTAATTACTAACATTAAAATATCCATTACAACCATTGACAAATTAATTACTATTATTTCAACATTCGTTGCTAACATTATAACAGATATTACTAACTTTTTAAAAGAATGAACCTTAGTTTATCTGTTTTAGAACTATTCGATGTTATGTACATTTCGACATATTAGTTGATGGGGTGCTTAAAACTTCTTTTTAATTTGTATCTAGTATACAACCATAATACTAGATCCATATTAAAAAAGTCAACATTAATAGCTAGTGTAATATACAGTGTGGAGGTAGTACTTCTTTACTACATTTATCAAAATCTGTTCAGTATTTTAGGCAACAGTCACGACATCTTTCAAGAAAATTAGGGAAGATGAAAAATCTATAAAAATACAATTTTTAAAGTCAAATTTTTCTGGTTCACCTTATCCGATTTTATAAAACGAATGTTTCGCCTATTTCCGGTCAGCTATATAAGATGACTACACAATTAAATCTGCAGCTGAAGCCGTTTCCGAGTTTTAAACCTAAGTAGACTTTGCATCTGACTTGCAGAGACGGAACGCTATTTGCAACGGGAAACGATACCAGATATCTAGATAATTATTGAATCCAACACAAATCAATATAAACTTTTTGATGTTTAATAAACTTGTTTAAGGTCATTTAATTTGAAATGGCCAAGGGCCTCCAATGATACCAGCAATGGTTGACTAGTGACCTACAAAGGTAAACGAGATATTCATTTGTTGCACCATTTTAATTAGTCAAACAAATTGAATTCTGTTTCATTGCAATACAAACATTTTATAGAGAATCTGTTAATGGAATTGTTTAATCTAGTAGTCCATATTTTTGCCTTTACTGGTATTTATGATTTAAAGCCTTTACTGGTATCATATGACTAATAACCAATTTTCAATTTGTGTCAACTATTCTACGTAATCGAATATGTGGCATCTGCAAGTAATTTCGGTATTTTATTATTCAATTTTGTATGGTATTTGCATCAGACTTAACAGCACATCTTTTTTACAGAGCTGCAAATAACTTTTATTTTAACACGAAGGAAATCTAACTATGAGTAGATGATTTGCATCGCATATTTAATCACATTTTGTCCTCAGCAGCGTCATCTGAACCATGAATCACTGAAATTTAATAACACATTTAAAGCTCGTCCACACAAATTACCCTTAAAAACAGTAATGGGTGCACATATAAGCTACACTTTATGAACTGATGTCATTTATCCACCAAATCCAATTTATTTTTGTGTGTTGAAAATAAATACTTTGGAGTATTTTAACCAATCTCTAATACAATTTATTTTTTATAAAATTATAACATTTTGTGAAACATATTTTAAAGTTTGGTATGCTGAAGTTAAGTATGCTTTTGTATTTTTTATGAATAACATTGAGCTAGTGATTAAAACAATCTGTCAAACTTTCATTATAAGTGTTCGGTACCATAGATTTGAAAAAATAAAAAATTTCCACAATTTAAAGTTTGTTTTGATAATATTGCACTCTAATATAATTATCAGGCTGAATATAAAACAAATCATATTTAATGTGTATGACGCTGGATCAAAATTGCATATGACACTCTTGACCTTCAGTAGACAGACTACCCATCTAAACTTTAAGTTACACTTTTCACGAATAAATTTCTTGAAATCACTAAAAATAAAGATTAGAATGTATAATAAAATTACACATTATAATATTGTTTTATTTTTAGTTATTTACATGAACAACATGCATTGTTATATCGGGTGTATTTTTTAAAGTTTCTTATTTAAAATAACTATGATTGTCATTGAAAGTTCAATGTTCAAGGTTCTTTCAAAGACTTTTAGGTACATCGGTTGGAAATTTGTCGATTAGGTGGTTGGGTTTTAGACAACAAATAATGAACAGACAAAATTAAAGATGAAACTATAAAAGTTATTTCTGTATTTTTCCGAAATACATATTTCAATCGATTTTAGAATAAAATACCTTGTGACTGAACTATAAAATTAAAAATACCAATTTAAATAATAATGTTTTTAATGGATACAACAATATAAAATTGGATTTAGAATAAAAAACATTGTTCGTTTCCACTTTCAATACAAGGTATGATGGTAACATACATGATAAAGCTATTTACTAATTATTAAAAAGTATTATAAAATTGATAAAGATGTAGCATTATCTCCTTTAAAAATTGAGACTCAAATGTAATCAAAAAGTAATGAAATACTTTATATTTATTACAATACATAACAATAAAACAGTAAGCAACCAAAAATAGTACCACAATGACATACAGTGTAAAAGCAAAAAGGATAATAGAAATAATATCATACAATTGTTTATAAAATCTATTTCAATTTGATAATTACTTATGACTTGTAGTTCCTCTTACTTATTGACATTCAGTTCCTCGGCTGAATTAAATTATACTGACTTAGTGCGAGTATGTTGTATTTGTTCATAACTAATTGCATTGCAAAGAGATGTTTAATTTAGATTTATTTTCAATAATTAAAAGACACACAAGCCAAAATTATAAAAGCAGTATATTTTTAAAATGAAAAACACTTATCAAACGTGATATGTGTTCAGGTTCATTAACACGACTAAAATAATATAGTAGGTGATCTTGAGAATGAATAAAAAAATGAAGAATATCACACAGACTTAAGTGTTACCAAAAAAATCTTTTGATATTAGTGGAAAGTTTTAAGTTTTCAGAGTAAATAACGCAGAAAAATAGACTACTCCACAGAAACAAAATACAAGCAACTCGACTTGAACCTGAACCACTTTTATGGCAAGCTAAACTTCGCGTTATCTGATTGTGACAGTCATGATACTCATTTAGGGTGAAAACTTATTCTATTTTATTCGTCTATATACATTTTTTATATTCAAATAGATATGACGTAATGAGTTCTTTCAACGACAGTACAAATTTAAAATGAAATATCGATTTTTACTTAACTCAAATTTGTAGGTACTTGTGTTAGTTTTAATTATGAAATTATTATTTTATAGCAGATATTTTGGAATACTTATTGTAAATAATGTTAAAGAATTTGTATATACCTTAAACTCAAACATTACTTAGATTCAATCTACAATTATTATATTATGCCTAATGTTTCAAATATAGTTTTCCTAAAGAAGTAGTAATTTTCAAGTTTTAATTTGTGCAAAGTAGTGTAGTAAATGTTTAACTTGATTCCGTCAGCTTCTAGAACATTCGATTAAAAACATACCATGGTAGTAAGTAAAGATTGTTAGTGTTCATACATTTCTATTAAGAATGTATAAGAATGTATTAAGAGAATAAGGGTCGACAAATTACATAAGTCAATATATTGTCAAAAATATTATATCGTATTTTGAAATTGCATAATTATAATATTATAATATAATTATTATTATATTACTAGGGAAAACTCTTACGTGCTCCGCACATCAATACCGTTGGAACCTTCCATACACATAATCATGATGTTTTCTTAATAATAATTGTCTAGGATTAATAATAATATTTAACTTAGGTCTACTATACATAATTTTAGTTAAAAAATATACAAATAATTTTAAGAAAAGGCTATTTTGTTTGATAAAAATTTTCAAACATGTGTTAGTTGTTTACTTAATGATGGTTAAGTAGATTATTGATATGAGTGTTCATTTTCAATTAAATATCTTATTTAAATGCTTATATAAATATAATAAGTAAGTATTTTTCGCAAACTTATTCTAATTATTATATTTATATTATTTTCATTCTTATATTATTATATAATAATGTTATAAGGGGAGAGGGAATAGGCGATATGTAGTATATAATAATAAGTTATAATAATATTATAATAGTATGCGAAAAATAGAGATCATTATAATGTAAGCAGTATTTATTTAGTGACTAATGATCTTGAATGAGGTATTAGTGTATGCACACTATATAGAATTCTAAGAATATTTCAATATAATATGTAAGGGATAATTATTATAATAATCAACTCCTATAAAAGCGAGTGTACGTACTTAAGTAACATATAATATAACAACTGATTTCACCCATCATTAGTAGCGCAGATTATACTTTGGGGTTAAGTTTACAACTTCAATCATTATAATTTCTTGTCAAGTTGATTTTTTTAAATATGAGTTACAGAACTAATGTATGCTATAATATACGTTATAATATTTGCTTTGGGGTAATAAACTGTATATAATTACTACCTTTTATCATCAATATATTTGTTTATACAAATTAAAAGAATTGATACCTATTCGTTTAACTTCGGAAACATTCGTACATCATAAATCATTTGATCTATCAATATAAAATAAAAGCAATTAAAATTTTGTATTTTTATCTTTTTTTAAATAATATAGGCTATTATAATATAATAGCTTATATAAAATAAAAATGTTTAACAAATAGGCCTACAGTTTTATAATCCTTATTATTGTACACATTTATTGAGATAAAATTCCCGTCAGCATAGTTAGATAGGCCTTAATGTTGTTTTTAAGTAGAGTATTTCTGATGTGTATCTAATTAATCTGCCTGTGATTTTTCACGGGGGCTTACTAGTTATG
The DNA here is from genome assembly GCA_018207615.1 of Philaenus spumarius. Lineage (NCBI taxonomy): Eukaryota > Metazoa > Arthropoda > Insecta > Hemiptera > Aphrophoridae > Philaenus > Philaenus spumarius. The sequence continues at coordinate 339,034 of JAGFPH010000318.1, forward strand.
ATAATAATTACCTTACATATTGAATTATTCTTAGATTCTATGTAGAGTGCATACACTAATACCTCACTCAAAATCATTAGTCACTAAATAAATACTCCTTACATTATAATAATTACTATTTTTCGCATACTTATTATAATATTATTATAATATAATATTATTGTAATTATAATATTATTATAATATAATATTATTGTAATTATAATATTATTGTAATTATAATATTATTATAATATAATAGTATTGTAATTATAATATTACTATAACTTATTATTATTTACTACGTATCTCCTATTCCCTCTCCACGCGCTTACTTGTCTATATATTCTGACTTGTGTCTACGCAAAAAGTTCGTGACACGAGATTTCAGAAACATAGTGAAACGAAAGTGTCCATTGGGCGAATAGAAGTTATCACTTCAAAAACCTTGAATAAACCTTGTCAAGGTTGTCAACCAGTGTTGCCAATTGAAGGGTAATTACCCGATTTGCGAGTAATTTTGAGACTTGCGTGTAGTCGTGAGGGTAATGAATGAAAGACGGGTAATAGCGGATAATTTTAGTCACCTTGATATTACACAAAAAAATACAAATTGAATGTTATAAAAATCACTCTTCACCCACATTCTACTTTGAATCTACTGTTCGTGTTGAAATTTGTGTACCTACACTGTGGCTCATTTGATGATATCACCATTAAAGCTTTGATTATGGACCTAAGGTATAAAATCAAAGATTAAAGAGTCATCCATAATCAAAGATGATATTATACACGTGATAAGTGTATAAACTTTAGTGTGGCCCGTATTCACAAGAACTCCCTTGTCAGCAAAGCCTTTTGGCATAATGCCAAAAAAGCCTTTAATGCAAAGAAATAAAAAAGAAAACTCAAAATTGGACTAATATATTGCATCGGTAAAAGTCCGTTGTGGTTCCTGGAATTTCTGGTTTTATAATATATTTTGTAAAATTGTATTTATCTAGGCCTACGGCGGGTTGGAATCGTATGTAGGGCAAGGTCGACAAGTTGAGGACTGAACAACAGGACTGAACTGTTGAACCCCGGCTTGTTAAAAATGGAAAAGTAACTTATTTGGGGTTTCTGTCGGGAAATGCATTACGCTAACCACGTATGTATTTGCCCTGAGGTTACCAAATAAAAATATTATGTAATAATAAAGATATTAAAACGTTAAGTTTCGGGAAAATTTCAAAGTTCCTCTAATTTAAAAAACAAAAGGTTTTTTAGGCTTTACAAGAGTAGGCCTAAAATAAATGTGGAGTAGTGAAATGGTGAGATTTGAGAAATGTAGAAAGTAGATCAATTAAAAAAGTTAGAACTTAAATAAAGTATACGAGGAATAAAGTTTTTTAAAGTATAACTTAAATGAGTTATAAAGAATGAAAAGTAGTACAGGGAATTAAAATAAAATTTTGAAATTTAATTCAAAAGGGTGATAAATTTTACTCCTTTAAGGCAAAATAAAAAAATAATAAATTTTTTTAAGCATTTATTAGAATCAGAAAGGGTATTAACTAAGTAGAAATGTAATAAAAATCCCGTATATAAAATAAATTTCGGGAAATTCATAAGTCCTAAACAAGTGAAAAATCGTTATACTCCCAAACAGCAAAACCAAAGGAAAAATTGAACAGAGTTTTTTTTTTTGTGAATCTGCGGCTAGTGTGCAAAATAAACGTTAACTAAAGACTGTGAAAAGGAAAATTGTGAAAAGCAAAAAACCAGATACTTTTCCGGGAGAGGCCGCGAGGAAAACACGCACCGACACCGCACGACCGTGAATCAAGTTCGAGAAGAAAGACGAAGTCGAACGCAATAAAAAATGTTCACGCCCGAGGAAATCGGGTGAATCTGCGGGAAGTTACAAGCAAAAAGGGAAGAACAACGGTCAAATTAGTCGAAGCAAGATAACAGATCAGCAGACTACAAGAGCCAATAGGAAGCGTTGACACAAGTTTACCAACGAAAATTGTATTAATTAAATTCAACAAAAAACATGAATTTAATTAAAACAAAGGTGTAACAAAATTGGGAGATAACAGGAAAAAGTATTGGATAATAAGGAATAAAAAAGTAGGATTGAAAAATCCTGGAAAAAAGAGATTTTGAATAGAAAAAACATAGTGTTATGAAAGTAAAGATGACACCGAATCTAGTTGCAAACAGCAGTATAAATACTCTAACCCCGGAGGACGGGGAGCTTCTTGTGATTTTTGAGTTGATTTGTGCGTGACAGTAACCACGTCACTGCTACGCTTGTTTTTTATAAAATACTTAAGTCGAGTAAGATGACTTAGTATTTTCATCGTAAAAGTTAAATAATAATTTTACAAGTGTGACACAGAGATATTACGACAGGAAGATTAGAATGTCAGCATAATTACGACGTTTATTACGAAGTAAAATCAGTGGCAAATTAGTTACATCAAAGTTGACCGTTTTTTGAAAATTCTGAAAGAATTCTACAGGACTTAGAGCTACTAGTCAAGACGGTAGTTACTGAATGAAGTAGTCAAACGAACTTCAGAACTGGACTCCAGGATACCATCAGGCGAACTTCACTGACATGCGATCGTAACTTCGTGGGAATACCGAACCCAGGACTTCAGACGACATCACATCACCACTAGCAACTTTAGGAAGACATCCAGCATCCGACAGCTAGACCCAACAGGACAACACCCTTCAACAACACGACAACAGGATCAGCAAGCAGGTCACCTGTAACCCGACATCGGGAGCCAACCGCTGACGTCACCACTAGCGTCGAGACGGCATGAAAAGCAAAAAGGTCGGTAAAGAGCGTGAATACGTTAGTCGCTGTTAAAATTTGCCTGAAGTAAATTTATAAAATTTATTGAGTAAACTGGGTTATTTAGGATGTTATATTAAATAAAAATTATTAAATAAATTAAAGTAAATTCATAAAGTTATTAAGTTCTAATTAAATTCAATAGAATTAAATACGAAAAGTAAATCTTAGAAAACGATTGATTAAATTATCAGAATAAATTAACTTAAAATAAATTATTTGTCCTGCCTTATAATATTAAAATAATATTAGAAACAATAAATATAACTGATTATTTTGTTCTTGTTGGAAAGGTTTCAACAAAAGAATATTTTATTTTATGTTTTTGAAGAAGTTTAATAAATTATTAATTTTTATTAAAAATCTCGTATTTGCTAGAATTACCTATTATTTTAATATCCCATTATTTTATGCATTATAGTTTAAGGATTACCACTGTGATAAGTTATAAAAGTATCATAGGCACAAATAAGCGTTTTACAAGGTTAGTTTAAGTGTACTCACTACTTAGAGACCGACGATCGTTACAATTAATTAAATGTTTGTGTTCTCGCTGATTTAAATTCACTGGAAGTATACAATTAAAGTTTTTTTTTTATCAGAATATTTGGAAAACTGAATATTTGGCAACCAGTTGGTTCACCTAGGCCTCATAAGAGATATTGCCAAATACTTCCAGTAGGTGGTATCAACTTATTCTATAACAGTTACTGTACAATTTAACAAAATAGTTAAAGTACAGTCGACCGTTGTAGAATATATATATATATATATATATAACAATTTATTTGTGCTTCCACCCATTCTACCTCGGTTCCATGTGATTCTTCTAGTGATTTGCCTCTGCATGGTATGTTTACATTTTAAAATTAACTGTAGTTTAGCTTTGACATTTCTAATTTACTGCTTATTTCCATGTACCTACCGCGTAGTTTTATATCAAATTATTAACTTTAATAATTTGCTAATATTTTTTTTGTATTGATATGGGTAATTATTACAGCTGAGATTGGCAACACTGTTGTTAATCTTGATTATTGCGAGTTTATTCAACTAACTCGACTGAAGAGTAAAAGTGACTGACAAGTTTAGCTTTAAAAATTTGAAATCAAAATGACAAAATTTATAGCCAGAGTTGTCACGGCAGTTTAGTTATTAAAATAACAAGAAGGATCCTCGATGGACACCATACAAAATTTCCTAAAAGAAAGGTATAGTTTAAGAGTTAATGTAAGACGCCTTGTAAACACATCAAGTGTAAGGAAAAACCTACTCCAACTACAACATGGAAAATACAAATTTATGAAAGCCACAGTTATGTGTTTCCTAATAGAGGAAGCATGCCACACTATTTGTGGAAAGAACTAAACCTTGTTATCTTGTAATTTAATTTAACAACATTTTTTTAAATGAATAAATAACAATTATTAAAACATTAAACTTATTAATTATTTTTAGTAGTATTGCCAATTGGCAACTGCAAGCAGTATTTAACTATTGTACATTAATTCGATAAATGTAACGTAGTTTTAGTTTTGCTAAGTTATTTGAATGATTGTTATGTTTTTTGTTGTTGGAAAAGAAAAATACATTTGTACACAATATTGCAACAGAAAACTCAATGATAATGTTTATTATAATAATAGCCTACAAAACAGAAAATAGCATATTAGTACCAGTTTATCAACATTAGTACATAATAAAACAAATTATATTTAGAATATTGCTTTGGTTTCTGCACTGATAACAATATTTAATATTATAAATAAAAGAGTTTAGTTATTTCAAAATAATTAATTTTGGAAATATTTTAACACAGCTACTTAAAAAAACTCGACAACCTAAAGATTGTGATAAAGCCGGTTCTTCACGATGCTACGAACACCTTCCAACGTTGGACGTTTGACGGTTCGTCACATCGTGTGGCCGTTGTTCAAACCTACGAGCGTTCAAACGTTCGCATTTGACCATTTTCCGGCCGATGTCAGTATTCTTGCACCAAGTCAAAGGGATGCCTCCAATGTTTGAAGGAAAATGTTCGTTGGTTCAACTCAACGGCTACACAACTCGTTCATATGAAGCACTAATTTACTCTCCATTCACAGTAAAAATTCGTCTTGATTAGGTTTATTTTGTGTTTAGTTTTTAATTAATAATATTATTAATTATTAATTATAATTCTTATAATTATCCCTTGCATATTGAATTATTCTTAGAATTCTATGCAGAGTGCATACCTCACTCAAAATCATTAGTCACTAAATAAATACTGCATACATTATAATGATCACTATTTTTCGCATACTTATTTTAATATAATAATATTATAGTTATTGTTATTATAATATTATAATAACGTATTTTATGTATTACCACAGATAAATGTTTTACGTATCGCCTATTCCACCTCCACGCTCTGACTTGTTCGCTCTGACTCAAAAAGTTCGTGACGCGAGATTTCAGAAACATAGTCAAGCGAAAGTGCCCAAAGGGCCAATCGAAGTTATCGTTTCAAAAAATCTATTGAACACTTTAGAATTACTATATTACTATATTTGTCGAATTTTTAGAAAAAAGCTTGAAAACGCACCAAAATGGATTGGCGTTGCAGACAGTTATAGTGTTAAGTATATATTTTAAAACTAACATTAATTTGTTGCAACACAAATTTTAATTTGTCCAAAATAATGAATAAAATAATTTGTAAACAAGCTATTGGTTTTATATTGTATTTGTATTTAATAAGTGACTTCCTAAAATTGTGTAATGCTTGAAATCAAAATAATTCAATTTCAATTATTATATACAGTGTTAATATCTTAATTTAGAAAATTTAGGTAAATTAGTTGAAGTGCCTTTGACTTAAATTTATCTGACTTGATAACTATTGTTACGAATAGATGGGGAATATTAGTAGAAGACATTTGGTTATTTGGTTTAGTTATATTAGTTATTAGAGTTAGTGTACTGAGTTATGCAAGGTAGACCAGGAAGTATAATATGGATCCGGAAATGTAAACTCGGTTGCGTAAGAGGTCGTGCTGTGCAACGCGGAACAAAACAACTGCTACGGAAGCAGCGATTGTTTTGTTGGAGATGTCAACAGAAAGCTAGACGGGTTATATAGGATAATCCAAGGTTCTAGGATAATCTAGAATCTGGGTCAGAGTGTTCTTGAGACCAGTGAATGAAGGGCTGCAAATTTGGCCAGTTTTGTGTGGAACGAGAGGCCGAGAGAATCAAACATTGTAGGCGAGTTAGCTTCGCAGAGGTCTCGACACAGATCAAAGTTTGGACCGTTGGAACGTCCGGGAGAATTACCACGAGTCAAATGAAGGAAGAACCAGGACATATTGAAGACAACATACTGAGTGAGCAAAACCGAGTATTTTGGTCTATTGTTAAAGTCACGTTGAATTCAGAGTTTTGGGCTTGGTAACATAAACGTAACTCGCTTTAGCTGCCGATATTGTACATCCAGTCTGTCTTGTAAACTCAATACCTGGTATATGAATTGTGTATTAGATATTATTGTTAGCCAATGTTAAAGAGAAACATGTTTAATGTTTACTGAGTTAAGACAATTAATTGTTTTTGAATAAATATAAGATAAGCGTTCTATAACTGAACAACTGATGTATTGTTATTGATCTGTCCTTCACCAATTTAACTTGTTATTCGAACCCGGGAAACAAAAAGAGCCGAAAGTTACTCCTAGCTCTATATACTGAACCAACTTCTAGGCCGATTGGTTGCATGACCTTAGTAATGTCATTAGTTGTATTTAAATTTATATTGTTATACACTATTTTTACTAACTTAAGTCCATACAACATTCTATTATAGACCTACTTATTTATATTTAAAACTGTGAGTTGGAATTAATTGGTAAAATCTTTAAATTTAGGTTGATTTAGAAAAAACAATAACACTTTATTTATATTATTTTTGTTAAGAAATCAAAAATAATGATAGCAAAATCGTAAAATAATAACATAGGCTAATGGTCGCTTCGTTCTAAGTATAATTAAATTAGATGATTTATGACTTGGACTTTGACAAATGTTTCTTTAAAATAAGGACATATGAAAAATGTAATAAATCAACCCAAGAGCATAGCCAATGCATTAGTATAAACACAGGCGTATAGACAACACACATGCTTCATGGCTGAGTAAAAAATTCTTTTAACATGCGTATAAGAAATAATCAAAGCGTTCAACTTACAATAAACTTAGTAATGTCTTTGTGAACAAGGTATTCGGTTTTCCTTCCAATATAGTGCAAGTGAAATTCGCAACATAACCAAACGAGTTTATGTGGTTATATAGTCCGGCAATCAATTAAATATTGTAAAACCAAAACGAAGAATTATTTTCGAAAATTATAATTGATAAGGTTTAGACTAGTAAATATATACCTACTGTACAACTCTATTTTGCTGGTATGTTATCAAAACCGTACATAGACTACAAAGGATAAATAACTAAAACAAAAACATCTATAATTATGGTACTTATGTCCGTCTTGTGACTTAATGTAACTTAATAAAGTTACGCGTTTCGGAAACTATGTTCCATCTTCAGAATATTCACCAGTGAGAGTTCGTCAATACATTAATATATTAAAACACACGCACATACATATAAATTACAAACATGAACAAAAACTACACATTAATTCACAAGACGAACGTAAGTATCATAATTATATTATGTATGTGACTTGGATACTTGTACTCAAAAATGAGTTTAAATGACCTTAAAAAAACTTAGTCTAGCTTCAACTTAGTCTAGGGTCACATTAACAGTAGGAATATATCGCCTACTTGTGTCTTATTCAAACTTTATTTTATTCAAACTTTAAAATTTAATTATTTCTTCACTTATTTGAAGAATAAGTGTTTCAAAAGTCGAGGTATTCAAAGTTTGGAGGAGACACAAGTAGTACTGCGAGTGTTTAATTTGACTCAAACTTTCTGCTTTTAGGAAATTTCCTGGCGCAGAATAAATTTAGTGTGATTGCTAGAGTCAAATTACACGTAATAAAGGTCAGACGAATTCAAAGGGTATTGCAATGTTTGTTTAGTAGGAACAAAATGGAGTTAAGACATTTCAAACGAGATAGACGCTTGTTTTAGCATCACTTGTTGCAGATATTCAGAGAGTGAATGTTAGGTTTCAGCTAAACGTGAATTGTTTTAATAAAATACATACATTTTATATTAAGAAACTCCTACAATATATGCCCGTACATATTAGTAATTAATTATTTAATATAATTTATAGTTATACATTTTGCTAAAAATTATAACTGATGCAATATTTATCAAACAATAGATTTTTACAAATAAATTGATCTAACAAATATAAACAACAATAAATCTATGGATTATGGTGTCACATTACTTTCTACTTTCTCACTATACTATTAATAGTATAAAGTATGGTGATCGCAAAAAAATCGATGATGAGATTTTTGTGGAAATATCCGTTTTGGGACCCCCTGAGTCCAAAAAAAGTGGTTTTTACAAAATGTCTGCCTGTATGTATGTATGTCTGTATGTATGTATGTCTGTATGTATGTATGTCTGTATGTATGTATGTCTGTATGTCTGTATGTATACAAAGCTAGAGCGAAAACTATTCCATCGATTTCAAACAAATTTGCAAAAATGCAAAAAACCGCATCTTTCTAAAAATTCTGTCTTAGCTAATAATAATAACAGTAACTGATTTGTGGGGTTTTTGCATATGGTAGGGTGCATTAAAGGCTACAAATAAGCCAAATTTGATCAAAATTGTTAGAGCCTTTTTTTTATAAAAAAATAATAACTGATTTCTGGGGGTTTTTCGCCAAAAAGGGGGTGGTTTTTCAAAATTTGTCAAAACCTTTTTTCATGCATCTATACAACCCTAATTGACGTGTTTGGTGCAAATTTGTTCGAAATTGATCGAACAGTTTTATCTCTAGCTAACAATAATAATATTTATTAGTTAATCTCCTAGTTTAAAATCACCTCTCCTACCCCTCCTACAACAATGAAGTCACTGTGAATCTGTTTAATAATTTAAATATGTTTGTGAGAAAGTATGTGCCAGTTTTTGGTACCGTTTATTTAATGTAAATTCGTGTAATTATATTGATTATTTCTAAATAGAAATTTAAAAAAAAAATAGAAGCAAATGACAAGGTTTTTCTTGTCATTATATTTACAATCATTATTTATAAAATTAATTATAATCATTTTGAGATTGGTGGAAACATTGACAATATTTAACCAAATCATGTTGTATTAAAAAAATATGTAGGCCTATATATAATATTTTTGTTATGAGGTAGGGTATAATATTTACATCCTCAAAGAACGTCAGCCGAATGGGCTTTTTGTGCTCCCTATTGTTGTAAAATTTTAGACAGTGAAGCCTACTCTAGACTTTAACACACCTGAGAATAGATCCTACTATGTACACTGATTCCTTGCGATAGAAAGCTATTAAGTCTCTCCTGCGTCGATTTATACAATATGTCATATGTTATTTATGTATAACTAGGGGCTGCGTGCTCCGCATGCCAACCCCATTGTAATCTTCTATACACATAATCATGTTATTTTTTCTTTATAATTAAGGTGTAGGATTAATAATAACCCCAAAGCTAAGATGGTAAATAATGTTAAATGTTCCAATTATTTCGCAAATTATTTATAACAGCAGTTATAACAAAGGTTAAAAGAACCAGCAAGCCTCAGGTCTACACGTATAATGTAGTTTTTGGGTTACAAAAACCTAACGTAACCTAAAAGTTAGACATACAAATAGTTGCTTCAAAGTGTGAAATCAGGTGTTAATGGAAATATTAGAGCAAACAGTTGTTTTATCTGTTATTTTATTTAATTGGTTGCTATGGTAATTCATCATTCTAGGTCTAACCTAAGAATTTGTTCAGACTAAATTTACAAATATTGAAATAAAAAATGTTTTTATCAAAATGAAATATAGCCTATGTTAGTCAGGGATAGTGATGCTTTTTATTAGTAAAACTATTTTTTTAATCAGTTCAGTAGTTCCAGAGATTACCCCCTACATACAAACAAACAAACAAATTTTACCTCTTTATAATATTAGTACTGTATAGATTTATTTGGTTATATAAATTATGGAACTAATCACCTAAGTCTGGGAATGTTTATTACAAATTATTTTATTTCAGTAACCATCAAAAATATTGATCTTACAGGGCATAACACATATTTCATCAACACTAGACGCATGTCATAGATGTTACACTTAATTATTTTTCCATTTTATTACCCTTGATAATAAAATGCATCGGTTGTAAATCAGTAATGTTATATTACTTAAAGGACCATTCTATTTTAATAGTATAAAACAATGTGGCAGTTTAATTTTGGCTATCCGACTGTTTTAATTTGTTAAATAAAATGAAAGCTGCGTATTTCCCTGCAATAAAACATTTTGTAAGATTAACTTTTAGTAGAATTGTTTTATTGGGCTGTTATTTCCTCATTTGTTAGAACATGTACTACTATCGTCTTGGTAAACAATGATCAATTAGTATTTTATACATTGTCTCAGAAATGGCTGCACGTACACCACTAAATAAGAGAATATTTTGTTTTATTAGGATAAACAGCATTACAGACAAATAAAGATAAAGTTGGGAAGACCTATAAAGAGCGGGCAAATTTATTTAAATAAAATAATAAGACAGAGTATTGTAGAAAACATAATTAGGTTCACAAAATATAATGGATTGGGTAGATGACATAAATTTTCAATACTAATTTGTAATTACATTTCGTAAACTGGACTGAAAATTATCTAAGCTACAGTAATTGTAATGCAGATAAAGATGTGAAAGAACGTAAAATATTTCAATTTGTTTTGTTGAAAATAATATTCTATTGGACAAAAAGCAATTCGTATTGTATACAGATTCCATTATTTCTTTTACAAAACTACAAATTCAATACATTTGATGAATTCCACAAACATGCGTTTTATTTTCAAATAAAATAGTTTACTCATCACAAAGTGAATTTTTTGAGGGAGATGAAATTTATTTGAGAGTTTAACAAATGTACTTGGTTTTGGTTCCATAATACTCGTATATTATATTGTCAAAAAAATATTTGAAGTAATTGGTTTAATTTTTAACTAAATTACAGTGTAACATCTATATCAGACATCTTAATTTTATATTTAGTAGGTTATTATAAACAATAATACAACAACTATGTTGTATACTTAATACTAGTAATCTTGTCTTTAAGTATATTAAAACTAAGATACCGTTTCCAGGAAATCATTAATATCAATTTGTGTTTAGGTCTGATATTTCTTGTTCTAACATAACTTTGTGTTACAGTTATTTATTATATTTTTGTAATTAATATACTGATGACCTTTTCAAGATTTAAATACTGTTCTTCTCAGATTTAAATCTCGAATTTTGTTTACTCTCTATTTTCACAATGAAGTAGAATTTGTACAAATGACTACAATTTCAAATGCCATATTTTACTAAGGAGGGAATAAACCTAAGTAGGTCTACTTCAAATGAAACAATACATTTGTATAGAAAATTATATCAGCATTATGTACAACATTAGATGAAGAGAAAAATCACAATTTTAAAAATAAACAAGTAGCTCTATAGTGTTTTGAATAAACTGAAATGATTAACAAAAATATTATATAACAATCTAAATCTCTAAGCACCTACAAATAATGACGTTATTAAGGTCGCGCAGGAAACAAGCCTATTGTTGAACCATTAAACAGTACAGTATTGTTATCGCTTGAGTTGTTGAATTTAAGTCAAAGGCACTAGCTACTAATTTGCCTTTGTCGAGTTGCAGGCAATGTGTATCTGAATGCAATGTTAATTCATTATTGTATCCAAGTTATGCACTCAGATTGTCATTATACAGTCGATCGAAACAGAAATTGTTGAAGTGTTAAATTGTTGATTATGTGCTTCCTAGGATTGCACAGCTAAGTTTGTGTGCATGCAAATTGGTGTACAGGAGAATTGGGTCACGGCCTGTAAGGGCAACTCAGCTGGAAAAGCGTTACTCAGTGGGTTTCAATTTCATATCTAGTAGGTGACGTTCATAATAAATAGTTTTCTTCTTTTATAGAAAATATGCTGAATATGAAAATATGCTTGCACCCGTATTTTGAATACACTACAATTCAAAAAGAGTTAAAGTGTGAATGTTTTTTGGTTTTGAGACTTTTACTCAAACTATATTCATCCAATTGCCTTCAAACTTTTACTGATTAAACATTGCCTTCCGTCTAATTCAGGATATTTATCATCGAGTTTTTTTTTCAAAACTGTTTTGGGGCGATGACTGAAGAAGAGAGTTTTGAGGTAACTCCACCGTTTGGGTGAGTTGTATATCTTAACGCGCTAGCTAAACTGTTGTAGATATTAAAAAACAGCAAGCGGAAGAACGTTGGTATATAAAACATCTACAAATCAGCCAGAGAGAAAAATGTCTGTTTTTTACAATTTTCGTTCGGACATTTGCCATCATTTGTCTGTACAATACACGATGTTGCGAAAGTATAAACAAAACCTCGTTATCAAGAGAAAAACTAAATCTAATACATGAGGACTAGGTATTTGTTAGATGTGTAATCTAAAAATACAACTAAAGTTAAGAATAAGGAAAAAATAGAATACTAGAGCAAGAGTTGCCATTTCGCCGGATCGTCCGGAGATTTCCGGATTTTGAGGGTGAAAATATAACTCCAAGGAATTTCCCCAAAAAACGAGAAATTTCCTCTTTTTTTTATTTTTCCACAGAAATGCATTATGTAACTCAAAATGTCTTTTTGAAATCGTATTTGGGAACACAAACATACTTAGGTTTTCAATTTTATCTTCATGTAACGATTTCCAAAGCTAAACTCTCTTTATTTTTTTATTGTGTTAGGAAAAAAATTCAAACTTTGTACTTACAAAATGTCAATTACATAACAAAAGAAAAGCATTAAAAAAAATCTAAAATGCAAAACGGATGCGTATTGTAATTGTGCTTTAAAATGAGACCTTGCAAACAATTTTATGATAAAAAATAAACGAAATAAATGGTTTGAAATTCAACATTGCTCTTATGGGATAAAAATTCAATATGGCCGCCACAACAGCAGACCCTTAATAAGACACACTATGGAGGCTATTCTTACCTGAAAAATTCCTGTAAATGGGATTTAAATGTTAACAAATAATATTAAATTGTGAGGGAATGAAATGTGCTTTTTCACAATTTTAATAATATCACATAAATGGTCACCACCATTTGGTTAGGAGTGTCCTAAAAAATTTTCTTTACGTCAAAATTCTTGTCTCTACAGGACCTTTATAGTGATGTATCACATGACTAAGGGACCCATTTGAAAATTTTGAGTTACCCCCAACCCCACATACCCCTTTCGACCAAAATTAAAACATTAAGGAACACCATGGAGGCTATTCTTACCTGAAAAATTCTTGTAAACGGAATTTAAATGTAAACAAATAATGTTAAATTGTGATGGAGTGAAATCTGTTTTTTCACTATTTTAATAATATCACATATATGGTCACCATTTTGGTTAGGGGTAACCTAAAAAAATTTTCTTTACCTCAAAATTCTTGTCTCTACATAACCTTTATAGTGATGTATCACATGACTATTGGTCCCATTTGAAAATTTTGAGTTACCCCTAGCCATACCAACCCCTTTCGATCAAAATTGAACAATATTACACTTCTTAAGCAGTCCCTCACTGCAACGAATATTGCCGCAAACCGCATTTAGCTATTTTAACAAGTAACCAAGATTTTATAGCAACCCTGTATATTAAAAACGCATGTTAGTCTAGTCCGGTTTCAGTTTAAATGAACGATATCACAATAAAAAAAATAATAACCTCGATAGGTACTTTTTCCCCACCCGCAGGGTAAAATTGGGTACACATTTAAAACAATGCACAAACTTTCTCCTTTTAGAAGAACAAACACTTCCTTGTGCAAAATAAACATAGTGCATTTGTAGCATATCATAGCTAACTAAAACTATATAATTTCCATTCCATTATCCAACAGTTTAAGTCATTCAGAAGACAAAGCTTAGTGAGCACATAGTAAAAATATTTATCTAGATCAAATTTATTAGTTGAATTGTTACAAAGATAAAAAGCGTTATCACATACCCTATTTGTTTGTTTGTTTGTAATTTATGTAAATTACACATACAAGTAATAAAACCATAGTAGATAGACCTATACTCTTGCTATTGTAAATCTTTTTATTTAATATTTCGGCACAAAAAGCATCCAAACAAAGAAGTTTTCTTAAGACTTTTTACTATTTTAATTACTGTTTATCCCCATTTTGACAAATTGATCACACATAGCCCATGTTTCCAAGAGGCAACACTTATCACATCAATACAAGTTTCATAAAAAATGAATAAGCAGATTTTTAATTAAACTGTAATAAACCATTAAACACACACTTTTGATAATATAAGTTTGAATACAATTTTATTTTCAAATAAAAAAAAGAACAAAATTTGCATCCATAATATTTTTGAAAAAGTCACATAACTATGAAATTGAAACCTATCAAATAACTGAGATGTTCTTACAGGCCATGACCCAATATTCCTGTACATCTATGCATGCACACAAACTTAGCTGTGCAATCCTAGGAAGCACATAATCAACAATTTAACACTTCGACAGTTTCTGTTTCGATCAACTGTATAATGACAATCTGAGTGCATAAATTGGATACAATAATGAATTAACATTGCATTCAGATACACATTGACTGCAACTCGACAAAGGCAAATTAGTAGCCTTTGACTTAAATTCAACAACACACTCGATAACAATACTGTTTAATGGTTCAACATATTATAGGCTTGTTTCCTGCATTACCTTAATTAATAATGCCATTATTGTATTTAGATATTTATATACTTATCACAATATAAAATTAAATTATGATTATAAAAATAATATAGAATGGAATGACATTTATATTTTAAGTTTGTTGCTTGCTTTTTAAATGTAAATTTGAAACAAAATAGTGTTTGATAATGTTTTGATTACAAACCTAATTGGTTGATTTAAAGTAATCCTACTTAGTATGTATCCTAAGTCTCAATGAAAGATGCGGGCGAACAAATTGACACTAGCAAAAATTGTATTAATACCACAACTTTGTGAAAATTGAGCAATCAAAAATCATTTCAAGGTTTTAATGTAATAAATCAAGCTAAATACTGAAAACCTGACACCCGTGGTAGCAAGTTTAGATTCTATTTAAAAAAAAAAAAACTGTTTTTTAAATTAAACAACTGCACACCATGCAGATTTTTATAATCAATTACTGTATTTTAAATAAAATTTCTTGGTAAAGTTTGTATTCACTAAAATCCATGACTTGAAAAAAATTCCATGATGGGAATTAAACTTCGTCCATATCCATAGAAAGCACTGCAGTCATTTTTCTAGCTATTTATTTGTTCATTTACATTTGTGCTTGTCTTAATATAAATTTATATTATTTATCAAAACTATCAATAACTGTAAAACAAAAACTCTTGTGCAAAGAAAATGTAGGTACCGTAGGAACATTATTAACCCCTACTAGGTCTGTTTTGAAAAAAGCTGGCTACAAAATATAATAAGTACAAACGCAAACAATATCTCTGTCTAATACAATTATTTCTGAACAATACAATTACTTCTGGAATTAGACACCTATTAGAACAAATGGAAACATAAATAGCTCAAATAAATAATATTAGAATTCAAAATATCCATCCAAAAAAAGTACCTACTACAGTTACATACTCGCTCAACTATTTCTTAGCCTGGCCATAGTCTCAAGATGTATTAAGATAAAATATTTAAAAGGACATAATGTAAAACGCAGTTAAAACATGCAATCACAATGATTTAATGTTTTTTTTCTTTTTTTTTATAGAGGAGTACTAAACCTTCTCACCACTGCGACCCACATAGATCTATTGTGGTATACTTTCCCTTTCTAGTGATCATCCCAGATCCCTTTCAGGTCTCTTACAAATTCAATAAGGGTCCCGGGATCAACACCACGGACCTCTTCCAGGCTAACAAAAGCATTTCCAAGTGTCATAAATCTTCTCCATGCAAGAGCCTCGCACTCGCACTGCTTTGTTGAGCCGATTCAGTTCCAAAGAAGCAGAATCGACAAGAGTCTTCCGAGACCAGCCCCATTTTTTTGAGGTGGTACTTGGCCGGGCAGTGACCAATGAGGATTCCCACAATCTGTCTAAGATTGTTCCTACCCATTAATAAAAGCTTCTGTGCTTTTGACTTAGAGAGACAGATAAACATTTTTGCCTGCCTAAGCCCAGGGGCATCGTTCCAATGTGAGGACCAAGTCTTCTCCGTCCAGACTTCAACAACATTTCTCAGATGGCTTTAAGGCCGCCCACAGAAAGGTTCTGGACCAATGAAGGGCGTTTTAGCTCCTATTCTAGCAAGTCGATCTGCTGCCTCATTGCCCTTGATACCTGCATGGCCAGGCACCCATTTAAGAGTAACTTCATTGAGTCTAGCCATATCATCACTGCTTTAAAACAGTCCCAAACTCGCCTTCAACATTATTCAAAGGCGAATGTTTCAAGTGCCTTTAAGGCTGCTTGGCTATCTGATAGGATGACAATCCTAACTCCCGTAATCCCTCTTTTGATGACTTCACGGGCGCAGAGATCAATCGCAACAACCTCCGGCTGAAAGATCGATGGAAAGGATCCCATAGCCTTAGATAAACTACACCTAGGACCATAGACTCCTGCACCAACTCCGCTGGCCATTTTGGAGCCATCCGTATACCATTCTTGTATGTATCCATGTCCAGCACTACCTGCCTCCTGGAGACCATCTATCTTAACAGTAAAGGAGTGGTCAAAATTTAGTGTCCTTCTCATCACATCAGACACCATAAGGTCCACCTTGAGCCCATGAAGCTCTTGCAATATGGTCAGGTGACCTACCAGATCTCCTGGTTTATAGTTACGGGTCCCCATTATCGCCAGGGCGAATCGCAACGCAACCCTCCGCACATAAATGTGCAGAGGAGGCAGGTTGAGAAGTACCTCCATAGCTGATGTGGGACAAGAGCGCATGGCTCCACAAATCCCTAGGCATGCTAGCCTTTGTAGCTTTTGCAGCTTGTTTTTGACTCCAGTCTGTTTTGACCTTCTGCCACCATACCAAGGCCGCATATATGATAATTGGCCTAATAAGCAGTGTATGACCATGCAGCCATTTTGGGCGTAATGCCCCATGTTTTACCATAGAGCTGATTACTAGCCCAAATAGCCCTGGTAGCTTTTTTTATAACAGATTCCAACTGAGCATTCCAGAGAAGCCCTCCATCAAGAATTAATCCAACATACTTAGCCTCCCCCGAAAACTTCAGTCGGACCCCATTGAAGTTCTATCATCAGTTTCTTTCTTCTGATGAAGGGGACAAGTACGGTTTTGGCCGGGTTGATACTTATGCCCTGCCCCTGACACCAGTTCCAGACCAAATCCAGAGCCTTTTACATAAGCTCTGATATAGTATCGTAATGTTTACCACGGATTACTATCACACGATCATCAGCATAGCAATAGCCTCAAAGCCCTTGACAGCCAATTTGACCTACAGTTTATCAACTACTAAAGACCACAAGAGAGGAGAAATAACACCTCCTTGCAGAAAGCCTCTTACGGACCGTGTTACTAAAGAATCATCTTCGTTTTTTCAAAGATTCTTCTTTGAGCAAGCATGGAGCATATCCAGTTAGCTGCTCAAGTTAAACTCATTTTGAGATGGCAGCCCTTTTAATGGATGAGAACGAGGTATTGTCAAATGCCCCTGCAATGTCCATAAATGCACATAAGGCAACTTCTCCACACCTAAGAGTGTGTTCAACCTTACCCACAAGCTCATGAAGTGCAGTAATGGTTGATTTACCAACTTGATATGCATGTTGGCTGCTATGCAGTGGGTTAACACTCAAGTGAGTATCCCTAATGTGCTGATCCAGCACCTTCTCAAACGTTTTTTAAGAGAAACGAAGTTAGGCTAATTGGTCTAAAGGATCTTGGCAAGTCCATAGCCCTTTGGTCTACACTAGGGGTCTCCAAACTATTTTACCCAAGGGCCGTATTGAAAATTCGAGGTGGTATGGCGGGCCAACAGGGTCTGGGCGACTTGTCCTCCAGGGTGGAAAATTTGACATTTTGAAACAGTGTTTTTAAGCATTTCCAGTCTATTTTTACAAATAAATTAATTTTTAAACATAAGTTTTAAGTGTCTTTGAGTCTAACTTATATATGATTTTTAACTCTTTTTTATACCGACATAATTAATTTTTATTGATTAAAGTTAAGTAAAAAGTAATAAGCATTTTAAATACAAAGGTTAAAAGACAAAACACTCAGGAGAATCATACTTATTTATTTAAACTTAAAATATGTAACACAAACATTTTTGAAAAAAAAATCCTGTCTTTATTTTTAGTGAGATGTGTGCAGCTGTTTTATATTCACAATGTATGTCCATTTTGGATTAAAATTCGTAGTTCCAATAGTGAGCATAGCTTTTAGGTGCTTATCCGACAACATTGACCTGTATTTTGATTTCACATGTGTCATCTTCGAAAAGGTTTGCTCACAAATATATGTGGAACCAAATATGGTTATCATTTCTCTCGCAAAACTCTTTATTGCTTTGAACTCATCACTTAAACACCTGGAATAAAAACCTAAATTAAATTTAGGTATTAAAAAAAAAGAAAAGAATTATTACAACTTAGTTACTTAGTTACATACCTGTAAAAAGGACGAAGCTCTTCATTTTTGTAACACTCGGAGAAGTATTCTTTTAAGTTTTCATTTGACATAAGATCAATAAACTCGAGCTAAAGTTCTGTAGGAGCATCTTCAACTTTATATTTATTTAAATGGATTTTGTAATAGGTTGATCTTTTCTGATGTAGTTGCTTCATCAAAGTCTGAAAAGCGAGTTTCAAACTCCTCACGTAGTTTTGAAGTAGCTTGTGCTGCATACTGAGATGGAAACGGCACACTTGTTTCACTGGAAAAGTTTTTGCAAGTTTCAAAATGGTCCAAAACTGTTTTTCCTATTTGTTTTTCAAAAAGTACTAGTTTCAATCTGAAAGATTTTACGTGTTGAAACAAATCGTTTACAAACGAACTCTTGCCTTGAAGTTTCAAATTTAAAATATTAAGATGTGTGGTAATATCAACAAGAAATGCAAGTTTCCTTAGCCACTGATCACTCGAAAGCTCTTCTACTGGCTTGCCCTGTTCAATCATAAAAATTTTAATTTCTTGGCGTAGCACAAAAAACCTCATAAGCACCTTTCCTCTGCTTAGCCAACGCACCTCACAATTATATGGGATGTCTGGGTACTGGCTTTCTATTTCTGACAAAAAGTTCTTAAACTGTCTGTGTTTAAGAGAATGTGATCTGATGTAATTTACAGTTTTTACCACTACTTCCATTATTTCTGATACTTCAAGGGTTTTTCCACACAGTGCTTGTTGGTGAACAATGCAGTGTAACAAAATTGGGTTTTCCCCTCCTGCACTTTTAACAGCATTGCACACTCTCAACATCTAAAACAAAACTTTTTTTATTGGTGTCTGCGGGCCGGACCAAATCCTTTCGCGGGCCGCATCTGGCCCTCGGGCCGTAGTTTGGAGTCCCCTGGTCTACACGAATATAACCTAACTCCTACTAGACTTGGCAGGAGTATATCAAGGCCTTGTTGGAAAATACCATCCCTACCTGGACATTTAAACGGCTTCAACGAGTTGATAGCCCACTTGACCTTATTAGGCGAGAATATAGTAAGGGAGGCAGTGCTGTCTGTTCCCCGCCTTAACCACGAGGAGCCAGGATCAATAGGCACTGCGGTATAACAAGTATCAGCATAACTGCCAGGAAAATGGGTATCTAAGAAAAGCGCCAAGGACCCTCTACGATCCCTGGTGAATTCCCCATTATCCGTCTCTAAAAGTCCCATAGGCCTAGTGTACTCCTGTTTGAGTACCTTTTGCAATCTAGCAGTCACAGGCATCTCCGTGACTCTTGTTGTTTCCAAGATCTCCTCTTAGATCTTCTTAACTCTTTATTGTAGGTGGTAAGGGCCATTCTATAAGCTCCCCACTCCTTAGTACGCTTAGCGCGGTTAAAGAGGCACCTAGCGTATTTCCTCATCTTACTAAGTGCACTATTCCACCATGGCACCTCTCTTTTAGCCTTGGGGAATGACCCAGGACAACTTGATTCAAAAGCTGTCAAAATTGAAGATTTAAGCCTATCAGAAGCATAATCAAAACTCGTTGGAGTCAAGATTGGACCAACGTCTTCTTCCAATTCAGCCTTAAGAATCTCTTTATAATCTCCTCAGTTAGTTTTTTGTGGGAGTTTGATCGCTACTACAGGTTTCTTCTCCGACACAAGGTCAAATCTTATGTGTTTATGATCGGACAACGATAGATCATTACTAACATGCCAATTCATAATTTTATTACTAATATGTGTGGTTGACAATGTGAGGTCCATTGCCTCCTGTCTGTTCCCACTAACATAGGTAAAATCATTACCAACATTATTAATAGCTAGGTTACCGCTAATTAAATAAGCAAGCAGTTCCTCACCTCTTTTATCCATCCTCTTGCTTGCCTATACATAGTGATGGCTATTGGCATCACAGGCAACCATAAGCTGAAAACGCCTCACTTTACAATATTCCACCAGCCTTCTAACTTCAGGAAGAGGAATGATATCAGTACCACCTGGAAAATAGGCTGAGGCCACAATAGCCTCATGACTACCCCCAGGAATCGGTACTTCTGCCAACACTGCTGTAAGATCCCTAGAAACAAAATCAGAAATTGGGGTAGCATTGACATTTTTACGATCAAGAATGCAAGCTCTAGGTCTACCATGATCATTATCATAAATCAACTTACCAATAGGAGTTGAGAGTCCCCTAATAAGGCCTCCACTATACCATGGCTCCTGGATAAGAGCCATGTCTAAGCATTCACAGACAAATCTCCTGCCCAGCACAGCAGAAGAGGCCTTGGCGTGCTGGAGATTTATCTGCAACATCCTCAGGTTGTGGGTCATTGATGATCCCTCCTCCCATCGGACTCTGAGGTCCTTGGGAGCTGGCTTTCCGACAAAGCCTTACTGCCCGGTCCTCTTCCTCTCTCTGGACATCCCCTCCTATTATAGCTCTCCCTGCCTCCCCGCGCAGCACGACCACGCTGAAACAGAGGTGCCCTCAGGATGGGACTTCCTAAAAAAGGGCCGCCCAAGTTTTTCCGGGGCCCCCTCCCCCCCCCCCCCCCCCCCAGAACATCACCTTCTCGAGACCCAGATTGCCTCGAGGAGGTGGAGGGCCCACTAAGCCCAGGCTCCAGGTTCGATAGACCATGCCCCGGGGACACAGGAGCCACTTGGGCACAAGCCTCATACGGTCCAGGGGAGACAGTAGCCCCCTTTACATCCGAGACACTAGCCTCCTGGACTCCCATGTCTTGCTTCTTGAGCCTAATAGGGATGCTTCCAAATTTGAAGCTGAGGCGAAAACCAAGTGATTTGATTTCGCCGACATATGGTCTATGCTGAGGGTTAGTTCCGTGGTAGGCCCTTTAACAGCCTTCCTGACCACCCTCCAGTTGTCTACATTCAATTGAGGCAATCATTTTGAGCCTTAACAAAGCCGAGAATCCTCTCATTGGAGTCTTCTGGGCAATGTGGGAAGTATGCCACAGCAATCTGGGTTTTAGGGATATCTTTCTCCCCAACAATCCGCAGATTGGCTCCTTCGCAGGGCTTAAGAATGTCCCCAAGGGACATAACCCAGTTTGCAGTTCCTTCATCGGAACAGCTAAGGATGCAATAGCCAGCCTTAGCAACAAAACCATTGAATTTGGGGGTAACGGCAGATCCACCCATCCCTAGGACCAACTCCAGAATCCCCCCCTGCACGGAACACATTTGCTCCCTGATCAGGAGAGATCCTGGAAAGTCCGAGGGAAGGATACCCACACGAACACCAGAGATGGCTTGACTATAGCCCATGGGTCTCGGAGCATTACACTCCTGAGCAAGGGTGCTTTCCCCTTCTTTCTTCTTTTTGAGGGATTGTTCGGGTGGTGTAGAACCATCCGACCTCTCACTCTTCTTATCCAAGAGTATACCACGGGCCTCTTCAGCACCATAGCCCTCCTGGCGGAGTTTACGAAGGCACTTTTTATCAGCGCCACAAAGCTTTACAGGTCCTTTATGGCCCTGTGATTTTTCTGTCTGAATCAGACTGGGGACTTCACTACTCCCGCTACTGCCCTCCACATCCGATACACTGCCAATACCAAAAGGTATTCCCCATGTGCTGAGCCACTTGTCTTAGTCTCCATAGGGATAGAAATCAGAGGCACATTAGCCTCCGATGCAACTTGAGTTGCGATGGAACCAGGAAGTTCCTTATCGACGGTCGCCAGCACATCGAGACCTATTTTACTTTTACTGGCCTGGGTAAAAGTAAGAGAAATGTGTGCGAGTATGTGTGTCCCGCTGCAATGATCCATGCCGCAGATCCCGATCCCAAAGCAACCCCACCCCCGCTACCAACCCCGTGGCCTCGGAAGAGCCCCTATAGTCTACGTACATGGTCCTTACCCAGGCACCACCTGGCAATGCACGCAAACCAAGATTTTCGCCAGATGATAAGGCAGCCAACAACAGCTGGTGAGACAAGTCGGGCCTCTATATTATCTGGCAGCCCAGTGTGCCCGGTTTTATCAACTGTACCCTAGAGGAGGACAAGAGATGAGGCGGGCCACCCAGAGCCTGAAGCCCCGGCATGGATCAGCGGAGCAGGCGTTGAGTAATGAAGTATGTTCTCCAACCAAGGAGTGTCTAAGAGTATGAGGTGGTAATGTGCTCGGGATGCAAAGTACGTGGGTTCGCAACCCTCCAACGATTACACCTACAGTCGCCCCTGCCGTACTAAACAAACTGAGTTTTTAAGAACTCAGCCCCCAGCTCAAATCTGCTCATCGGCACTCAGCTCTGCATGCTACCACACATCGCCAAGTTACTGACCTAACAGCGGCACCTCTCGTAGGTTACGAGCTGAAGTTGGAGTGAGAGAGGCTAAGAGAACCTAGAAGATTTTAAGATTCTTACATTTCTAAATTTATTCTGCACTTACTTTTAAGTATTCAAAAGCTGCATAGAACGATTGCTTAAAGACATGTTACGTATAAGCTAAATATATATTTTTTTATACTATTCTTAAGGTTAGTTTATAAAGCAATATTGCATGATCTACCAATATAGAAAAATTCCACTTACAATTTGAATGGTATATTAAAGAAGTAAATTTTTAGAATGCACCTTCAATACTAAATCTCTCTAAAATCAAATTGATTTAGGCTGAAGAATTTTTACTTTTTTAATACGTTTACAATTCTTACCTTATTAATTTTTAAATAGTCTTTAAGCGCAAGGTAAAATGAACTGACGACATCCCCTTGCTCTAAATTGTAAATTAGGGAAAAATAACTTTCAGCAGTCAATACAGGAATCGAAAGAAAATACTTTCAATGCAATGTGATAAACAGTGGCGGCTCGTAAGTAAAATGCTGGGGGGGCACACACCACTGGGGTGTTTGTACATTTTGTGTATTTTAGTGAGTTTTTAAGGCAATCTAGGTATTAAATTTGTGATGCCACATGTTTCTGAAATACTTATCATATGTAAATCTGAAATACTCTACTTACACACCTTTAGTTATATTGCTTGTAGCAGAAGTCCATCCTTCTTTCCGACTCACTAGATACGTCGCTCTGCGCATGCTCGGACGCCGTCCCAAGCCTTCCATAAGGCACAATCTTAGACGCGTCATAGCACCAGCAGCCCCCACCACTACCACTCTTCATATAACTGCATTGGGACGTTCTGGCCAGCGACCCACGGCTACAAATACAAACTTCTCGTGCTATTTTTGCGTGTTTTTTTCCTACATTTTCGATGTATGTGATTGAAAAAAACACTTTGGTTAGTTAGATGTATAATTATAATTGAATGGATAATTAATTTTTTTCTTTTTCAAATCTTTTGGAGGGGCGGCGTCCGAGAGCCCTTATGGGCAAACCGCCACTGTAAATAATATATTTTTTCAAATTCCAGTGCCATAAAATGCAGATTTGAGATGAGGGATTTTTTGAAAAATTTCATGTATCACACACGATTTAAAAATTTTACTTTTTAGAAAGTTTACAATTATGTACTTTTTTTCAATAACTTTTGAAAACACAGATAATAGGTCGATAATATACAACAGTTTTCCTGACTTCTTTTTAATATACTGGTACAACCCAGGCCTTCTCAAGACTATCAGGATACTCACATCATGAGAATTAAATTTACTAAAACTGACAATAAAAATGTCATTACTATGAACTTTGATGCCTCTTGTGTTGTCAATTCTAGAGTACTTACATACCTGATTTTAAATCACGGATAGTTTTTCCAATTTCTTCCGATGTTATTGCTATTAAATTCAAAAAAAATATTTTATCCGCATCATACTCTTTAAAATTGCCATCGCATGCCATCGTACATTTACAAGAAAATATTTCCTAATAATATGTACTAAATTTGAAAAATAAAACTCCTCTTTGCTACTGCTAAAGGATCTGTGAAAATAGTTTAATTTTCATTTATATCACTCGACAACTCTTTCATTGCACATTTGAATTTCCTCCGCAATTATTAAAAATGTTATTTTAATAATTGCATAACATATTATTTTACTAACTGGATTTACCTTCTTTCTGTCATCCTACTTTTAGATTGTTTTAATCTTTGTTTTTATTTAAAGCATTGGAATATTTTTTCCATCCATACATCCGATATCACTTATTAATTTCCGAACATTAAATAGTCCTCCAACCAAATCTTAACTTTCTTTTCTTATAAAAAATTAAGGATTTATTATTTAAGCATACATCAATATTTCTTCAAAATTTAATAAAGGCAGAACTATCATTCGTACATTTCTTTACATCTGCCTAGTCAGTCAGAGGAAACATATAACAGAGCATTTCTTCTTTTCCTAAATTACCAAAAGTACTTTAGAAAACTCGAGGTAGAATAAGAATTAATTAATTAATTATAAAAACTTACAGCTTTAATCAACCAATAACTGCTTACTGTTGCCATCCTTGTAACTTAATATTTCTTGTAAAACTTTAAGTACAAATTAGACTTTGTGACCTCAATACGGTCAACTTAATTAAGAAACATTTAATTAAGCGACTCCATCAGCCAGGCTTGAGTAAAGTTTAATTAATATTTCCCTTACGTATGCTACTATACATAGTTTAAACTTAGAAGTAAACTATGGGTTTGTAAGATTATGGGGAATTTACAGTTTTAATAGAATTATTAAATATTGAGTGGTTTGTAAATTTTATATGAATAGTAATGGTGAAGTCACTGAGGTATGTCTTAACTTCTTCATTTAAGCGCTCAATAAATTCTAAAAGTGATAGAGATTATTTAATAAAAACAATAAACCATGAAAACGCTAAACATTTGTTTTAAAATACATACGAGTAATCTTGAAATAAAAAACTAGTTTAAAACTATGTAAGGAAATCTTATCAGCCACTACGAGAAACATACTTGCAATGCCCTATATTCCTTGCCCTAATATTTCTGTATATTCCTTGCCCCAATTGAAGATTTACTTTGTCACACATTATTAATTCAGATATACTTTACAAGAAAACCCAGATAAAAAGTATTCCAGATCTTTTTCCAATAATCACACATTACAAACATTCACTAAAGTGAATAAATACTATTATTATGACACAAAGCACACCAATGTAGTTTTAGTAAAGAGTAACAAAACAGTTTTAGAGGTGTCTACAAAGCAGTTTTGAAGTGTAGTGATTCTCAAAACAGTTTACAAGTGCTTGTAGTGTCAACAAAAAAAAGGGTTAGAAGTGTTTCACAAAGCAGTCAAGTTGTTTGTACATATTTAACAATTTACAACAGATTGCCACTGTCAAATAATATTTAATGTCATATACTCACATGTCATATTGCTCACTACTTGGAGAGTATCAAGTACTGTACTTGGCCTTACACGCCAGAGTCGGTATTTTAATATAAGTAAAAATGGCCGAGTGTGTAGTACCTTGATTACTTAGGGTATGCGGCTGAACAAAGGGTCAACCCCACTCACACACTTGTAGCCCCTCACATGCACAGGGGATTAGGACCCGCCGGTCACATAATCATCAAGTGGACTTTAGTTTATAAAACTGTCAATTATGTTAATCGATATTTTTTATTTATATCTTGAATAAATTTGGATTCAACACAAAATTATAAGAAAAATGATACCAAACAATGTATGATTTACTTAACCATGTTGATTATAATGGAGTTTTGGCCATTTGCAAGTATCTTTTCAAAAATTCGACAAATATGGTAATTATATCCCAATCCAAAAGTGTATCATAGCTTTTGTTACAGAAAAAGGTCCACAGAATTCAGATATGTAACGAAAAAATTTATTGATGTGTAATTGTAAAAGTTATAGCTCAGGAAGCAAAAACAGGGGAAAATCCAACTTTAGGGTACATAAAAAGTAGTAAACATTTTTGTATTTTATTTCAAAATATACAAAAGTTTTGTAATTTAGTTCTAAATAGAAGTGTACAAAATATATAAATATCAAAAATGTTTTTTCAGAAAACGCCAGTTTTTATGTTCCTACTACAAGACCGCTAACAAAAGAAAGCCTATTTTGAAACATTACTTAGGAATATATATGCTTTACCCAAAATGGAAATGTTATTATAACAAATTGTAGAGAATAAATTATAGAATAGAACTGTATACTTGAAAACACAATAAAATACAATTTGATAAACTCATTTCACTTTGTTTCACAAATGAATATGTACATTACAAGTAACACAAAACTCTTGCTATTGCCTTATATATACAATTCCAGATGCTGTCTTACCATGCTTATCATATCGACTTGGCTAGGCGTAACACTGCCGTGTTCCTAGATCAGACTCTGTGATTGACAAATTATTGAGGATCAAATGGCAGACTACAGCAGAAGTGACTGATTATAATTATTGTTGTGGGGCCCATTGCGTGGCGGAAGCACTAACTGCACAGCGCCAGGCGAGTGAGTATTAACTACACCACTAAATTTCCTAGAATATTTTCAGGATCGCCGGTAGAAGCACAAACCACAGACACGTCACTTCTAAATGTAAATATACCTTAAGACATGTAAAATTTCAGGTCGAACTTTTAATCAAAATAAAAAATGATGATTGATAAACTCAAAAAAGAAATGTATAATACTTATTTGTTTTCGCCATTCCGACTATTGATTAATAATTAGATATATTAATGAGACTTACCATCAACAATAATCTATTATTTGTAGCTATTTCACTACGGCCGTTTCCGCTATTCAGCCATTTTCAAGTGTTTGCTGGTTAGTTCCCGTTGTCTCAGTTTAAAAACATATAAATCAAGTAACACACAACACATAACACACACCCAAGTTCTTTAAAACTTATTATAACCACGTAGTAGGCCTACTGTCACACCGTGTATCGCGCGTACTGCCAGTGCTAACTACCTGTGCATTAATCATAACTCAGAACTGGATAACAATGCAATATTAACTTGCTTTCTTGTTTGTTTGCCTGTTCGGTACAAATTTTTGCAATAGATTCTAAACTAACTTCCCGATGAGCTAGAGATTTGAAACTTTTGATGCACAGGTAGTTAGCACCAGGGGTGCCCAGAAGGGTGGTGATATGGCGCTCAGAGCGCCATCAAAACAAATTTTGGGGGGATTTTTGAAACTATAAATAAATGAGACAATTTGTGAATCACAATTGAAATTTTGTGTATGTACGGTAGGATGACAATAATACATTAATATTATTGGCAAATGTATTGCTATTGTAGTATACAGTACAGTAAATAATCTACCTATTTATAACAAAGATATTTTTTGTTCATTGTCGGTATAATTCTCTCGGTTTCGGTAGAATCTTGGTGTGGTCATGCCCAACCCCCTTCCCGTGTCCTGCCGCCGCGCAAACTTAAAAATTCCTATAGCTTCGGTCAAGGCCATAGGTTTCAAAATAAACACAGTTGTGTGACTTATCACTGCTCCTTCCCTCCCTCCAACCCCACCTGCTGATCAGCTGTTCCATTTCCAACACAGAGTAGTGTTCTGTTGTCAGTCAGTTCAGCTTGAATGCAGTGTGCAGTAGATAAGATTACTTTGACTTAAATAATGCCTCGAGTGTTGAAAAGAGCGATCAAATACAAATGTTAGGAAGTGTTATGTAACACAGTGCACCGCAACGACAAGTGGTTGGCGCATTGTAAAAAGAAACATCTTATAAGTTTAAGAACGAGTTAAAAAAAATAATTGGAAACTTGCAATAGTCTTTACAAAGTAGCATAAAGAAGTAGACATTTCAGACATCCTTCATAAACGTGATAATTCATTAGACGGTGAGATGTAATCAAGCCATGAAGAAGAGACAGTCCAAAATTAAAAAATTTCAAGCAAAAAGAAACTTGAAAATGAGAGGATGGTAGACCAGTGGATGAAACAAGGTTTTATTCGGTCTTACAATGGTCCAATATCATCATTCCCAAATTTAACTGTAATGTACAGAATTCTTCTTTCTTTGGCAGTCATTAGCTGTTCTGTTGAGAGAACCATGAGTAGACTGAAAATTGTAAAAAAATCGACTTCGCAGCAGTATGAGTGACAAGTGGATCTAGTCTATTAATTATATCCTCTGAAAAAGACATTTTCAAAGAAATTCCAAATGACATCATAATTAACCAATTTGCATTAGTATTGGTTAATCAATCTACTTTATTGTATAAATCATTCAAAGAATCACAGAAGTGAGAAAAAGTAAATGCTAAATTTATAGAAAACTGTACAAACAATTTCGTGTTTTACTTTTAAATTTCTAAGAAATAGCCAATGTATCAACAAAAATACTGATTTTGGTCGCTAAGATCTTCAACTTTGCTAACTTATACAGTTATATATTTTATCATTTTCATTGTTAATAACACTCTGTACTGTAGTTTAATACGTACATTGTTACAATAAACTATTTCTTACACCATTATATATTATTTATTTAAACACTACAAAATCTCTGATTCCTGATTGGATTAGTATTGTAGATATGTATAGTGCGCTAAGTTCAGGTCATTCATTGTCACAACACAAGAGCTACTAAGGTTAAGGTTTATTGTTTATAAGGGGAGGGGGTATCTACATTGGGGGGTGCCATGAGGTTTGGGGGGGATGGGCACCCTGGTTAGCACTGGCAGTACGCGGGGTAAACGGTGTGAAGGCCTACTACGTGGTTATAATAAGTGTTTAAAGAACTTGTGTGTGTGTGTTATGTGTCATGTGTTACGTGATTTATATGTTTTTAAACTGAGACAACGGGAACTACCCAGCAAACACTTGAAAATGGCTGAATAGCCGAAACGGCCTTAGTGAAATAGCTACGAACAATAGATTATTGTTGACGGTAAGTCTCATTAATACATCTAAAATGTATAATGTTGTATTGAACAGCATTTTGTACAATATACAGTATTTATAAAGATTTTAAAAATCCGTTTAAAATTTGTGTAAAAGTATCTTTGAAGAAATGACTTATGTGTACAATTTTGTTAGATAAGGTTAAATTCGGATGTAAGAATCTAAGTTATTTTATACTCTGTAAAGGTATTTGACATTAGTAATTTTTGTAAGTACAGTAAAGTTACAATAAGAAATATTGAAATACTATGAAATGAGTTTCCTTAAATGAATATTTACCAATGGCCCACTATTCAACATGTCTACTGCAGAGAGACCTTTTGAAAGTGTTGTATAGGGCAGATTTTCATTGACGGTAAATATATATTTATGTGCAAGTTTTTATAACTAATTGCAATATTATTCATTACGGTTGATATTTTAGACAGTATGTAACTCAGTTTTGACCTTATTCTTGAAATTGGAATTAAGATGTTGTGAATCTTTAGGCTTATTTTAAATGTGTTAATTCTTACAATAAGGGAAATTAAAAAGAAAACCTTACACCCTACACAGGGATAAGAAGAGGAAATAATAATTTTGATGAAACTTTATGTTTCCATCAGTACTTATGAAACATCCTTGTAACCACATTCAAATGTACTCCTTTTAAATGAAAAAAAAGACAATACATTTTATTTTAATTAAGATTTGGTTAATTAAATTCCAATATAACAAAATAATGAACCACTATTAGTTTAGAAAAATATAATTTTATATCAAATATTTTATCAAGAAAATTATAAAAGTTTATTTATTGTAACATTTGTAAAACTTAGTTGTAATTTATTGTAATCAAATTGTATAATAATAATATAATCTTAATCTACTAAAAATATTAAGTAACATAATTAGGATAAATAATAATGCATAAATCTTAAATTATAACAAAACTATCATTCAAAGTGATATTATGTGAAAACTATAATTCAATTTCCCATCTTTTTCAATTAAAAGAGGTAGCGAATCTAGTGGGACAGCCATACAGTCTTCTTTTTCAAATATTTCCTCAATGTTTACATTTCCACTAACACATTTCTGAGAGTAAGTGTACTGAATAGGAAAACTTGGTTTTGTAAATGATATCGTAGAATAAAAATTGTTAACTACATCATCACCTAAGAGAAGACACTGTACAAATATTAAAAGTTTGTTTTTTTTTAAATTGGTACATTCATATTTCCAGAATAAACAATCAAAGGCATTTGCTATTGATACATCACACGTATGTTCATTCAAAACTGGATTCGCCCAGTAACATTCATTGGTTGAATTAAACACGCACTGGTCATCATGTTCAAGCTGTATATGATCCAATAAACATGAAACATTCCCACTCCAAGAGCAGTCAGTTAATCGGCAATGCTCTATCCTCGAACGACAACGTTCTTCATGATCAGTTAGAGAATATTTAGTCAACAATCTATTACAACCTCGAATAGAATTTTGACACAGTTTAGGAAAGGCAGAAAGGATATTATTTAGAGTTACAGGAGTCATAAGTGAAAATTTAACTTTACAGGTTGGACATACTGTCATTGAATGTTTACATACACTGCAGATTGCATGACCATTCTTACACATAGTAACTGGCGGTTGAAGCAGTTCTATGCATACACAACACTTAGCAGTCTCTTCCAATTCCTTAAGAATTAAACTCATTTCTGCAACACCGAGCAAATCCTGCAACATAAGGTATTATTAATTTATTCTATTGCGGTATTTTCCTAAATGATCACATTTATTTATATTTTCTTAAATGATCACATTTATTTATATAGGCTGAAATTTGGTTAGGCCTAGCCAACTCTCGACAGAAGGATATTAATAATGATAATAGATCGCTTAGAACATTATTTAGCAGATAAATTACAAAACTTAACAAAGTTTCCACTGCAATTTATGATTTCTAAACATTCTAATGATTAATAATTTATTTTCAATGTATTGGGCTATGTTAATATTTGTAAAATAAATGTTTACAAATTTATATTTTTATTTGTCTCACAACTTATGAGCATTTTATGTTTCATTCATGATAGTAAGATTTTTTTAAATATGGTAAGTTTAGACAGATCAACTACAAAATTTCTTGACTTTCTGAAAAGGTTCAAACTTTTTTGTATTTAAGATCAATAGGATAAAAATGCTATTTGATTTTCATTACTATGTATGTATCGGATGAATGAAAAATGACCAAATATTTTTCCTTTTTAGGTACTAGTACGCAGGACATTTTGTAATAATAATAATAATTTATTTGCCTTCGGTACATTCAGTACAATAGACATTGTTAACAAATTTATTTTACATTAACATCAAGTTTGTAAATCTCTACACTTCTACCATAAATTAATAATCTTTAGACATCAACATGCATATATTATCACACAAAATGAACACAGGTGAAAAATTGATCATATTATTTTTAAAGGTATTAAAATTCTGTTAATGAATAAAAGGGGCTCTCGATAAGCCAAGCATAATACTTTCTTAGACATTTTTACTTGTGGTAGCATCAAGGTTGTTACTATTACTAATCTTGTACACTTTTAAACCCACAGACAAAAATTACAGTTTGATGATTTCTACAGCCTATAGTATCTCAAATTTATTTCTCTTCTATTTCTTGTATTGTATGTATGGATTTAATGACTCTTGGGCAGTTCATCCAGTTAACAAGAAGACAACTTTTGTTAAGTTATTTCTCTACAAAATCAATATGTGGAATATATGTCAGGTACTTACTAACATAAATACAGGACACAAAAATTTAACCCTTTGCTCTGCATAGAAAGGCTCAATATTTTCCAAACTGAAAATCAATTGTTTAGTTTTACCATCATTCAGAAGAAAGCCCATTCTCACTAAACCACTCAGAAACACAGGCTACTGTGCAATCCACCATTGTTTGTAATTTTCAATTGGTATAACAAAATAAAATAATAATGTAATCAGACGAACCAACTAAAACTGATAATTTTACATATTTCAGCTGAGAAACAATACGATATAGTCGGTCAAAGGCATAGCCTTGCGCTATGATTGGTTTAAAGTATCCCGCGGATTTATTTTATTATTTAAATGTGGAAGACTTCTAGAACATCTGTTTTTTAGACTGCAAAATCACCTTTACGAAGTACCTGCTGAAGATGTTGCAGCCTTAAAACAAGAAGTAGCAGACCTGACAGTACCACCTATCAACGGCATTATGCAAGTCCACCAGGTTGTTTATTCAAGTGGGGTCATGTATGGCAGGAAACTGATATGCTTTGAGTGTGACCCAGCAGAGAAGTGCAAACATTTCCACTTGTTGGATATTTTCCCAGAAGAAAAGGAGATTCCATCTGTGACCTCCAACGACTTGAATAAACATGGTCCCGTTACTACCAGGAAGAAGAATAAAATGTCAGTTGATGACGTCTACACGTCATCTGAAGACGAAGATTTAGTATCTGCAGTTGAAGAGAATGTGCCCCTAGCATCGAGAAATAAAGATCTTCTGTCCGATTATGGTGGTGGAGGTGACTGCACGGTATCGGCAAAACAATAAATTGAATCTGGAACTTTTGTCATTGTCGAGTTTGAGGAACAAGGAAAAAAAACAAAATGCCAACAGTTCATTGGAATTTGCCAAACAAATGTCATCAATAGTGAAATCGAGGTGATGTTCATGAAGTGTTCCACCAAAGACAATTCCCTCTACACAGTAGACGAAAACGACGTATCGTCTGTTCAGCTGCACCAAATAATAGCAATTCTGCCAGCCCCCGTTATTACTTTAAAAGGAAATCAGGTGTACTATAAATTTAAAAAACTAAAGTAATTTTTAAAACTGACTAGTCACTCTGTGCAAAAACATTGTATGTTAAATTTCTCTGTATATATACTCTTTTATTGTGCAATAATTACTCCAAAGACATATATTTTGTGTGCAATATCTCAAAGATCTAAGATATGTATTTTTTGTGCAATGAATATATTAAATTTAGTTTCTAGTTGATCTAGCATTGTGAATTTTATTTATTAAGTATGTTCGAGGGTATTTCTTAACTTGCAACAATTTATTTACTCTGCAAAGACATGTTGTATGTTAAATTTCTCTAGATACACTCTTTATTCTGCAATTACTCAAAGACGTATTTTGTGTGCAATATCTCAAAGATCCATGTATTTTTGTGCAATGTATATATTAATTAATTTTAGTTTCTAGTTGTTCTACCATTGTGAATTTTGTTTAATAAGTATGTGAGGGTATTTCTTAACTTGTAACAATTTATTTGTAAACGGTATTTTCATTGATTTCAGTTTTAGTTGCTAGTTGTTCTAGCATTGTAAATTTGATTTAATAACTATCGCGATATTTTTTAACTAGTAACAATTTATTTACGATATTTTCATTGATTTCAGTTTTAGCTTAAATGGTTGTTCTTTGTAACAATTTATTTGCGATATTTTCATTGATTTCAGTTTTAGTTTATAGTTGTTGTAGCATTGCAAATTGGATTTAATAAGTATGTGAGGGTATTTCTTAACTTGTAACAATTAATTTACAATATTTTTATTGATTTCAGTTTTAGTTTCTTGTTGTTCTGGCATTCTGACTTTATTAGGGTATTTCTTAGTCCTAACAATGTATTTACGATATTTTCGTATTAATATGTGCCTAAGAAATATTCATGAGTTCTGATATATGTATGTTGCGTTTAACATATATATTTACAATTACCGGTAATTCAAAGCTTTTTAAAACTTCTTACTGTATTTATTTCAATGCCACCTTACCTTTTGTGAACGATGTCGTTCACGCTGTCACCACTCGTTCACACCTTGTACAACTCGTTCACGCTAATTAAACTGGTTAAAAATAACAAAATCTATTATAGAATTTCTTTGTATGATACTCCATGGACTTTATTAAGCCCATATTTTCACCTTAAATGATTATTGAAAAGATTATTGTAGATTTGGGTTGAATATAATAAAGTTTATGTATTGTTGTTCGTAAAATAACTTCAGACATTGCAAACATGTTTATTTCAAGCTTAAATGTTTTAAAAATTGTTAATAAAATCTTTTTAAGTGATTGAGTAATAGTTATTTGTTTAATATATGTTGTTTTTCTTCTGTAAATAACCTCAAAATATTTTTTATAGTTATTTTAATGGATGTGAACGAGTTGTAAGTTTTCAGTGTTACGTCGTTCACGCTCTCACCACTCGTTCACACCTTGTACAACTCGTTCACGCTAATTAAACCGGTTAAAAATAACAAAATATATTATAGAATTTCTTTGTATGATACTCCATGGAATCTATTAAGTCCATATTTTCATCTTAAATGATTATTGAAAAGATTATTGTAGATTTGGGTTGAATATAATAAAGTTTAATGTATTGTTGTTTGTAAATTAACTTCATATGCAAACATGTTTATTTCAAGTTTAAATGTTTTAAAAATTGCTAATAAAACCTTTTTAAGTGATTGAGTAATAGTTATTTGTTTAATATATGTTGTTTTTTCTTCTGTAAATAACCTCAAAATATTTTTTATAGTTATTTTTATGGACGTGAACGAGTTGTAAGTTTTCAGTGTTTGGTCTTTAACAAAATTTATAAAAAAATACTATTTGACTAAAATCAGCTCTGCTGCACACTTAACACTATTAATTGGTAAATAAAAGGTAGGTTACAATAAAA
Source organism: Philaenus spumarius (assembly GCA_018207615.1). Taxonomy (NCBI): domain Eukaryota; kingdom Metazoa; phylum Arthropoda; class Insecta; order Hemiptera; family Aphrophoridae; genus Philaenus; species Philaenus spumarius. The sequence goes on from JAGFPH010000318.1 coordinate 374,364, forward strand.
TACACATTAAAAAAAAATTATTTTTTATTTTTTTTATTTTTCCATATTACCTCATTTTGCGACCTGAACCCTTAAACGTTTTTTATGAGAAACTGTGTTCTGTTTTTTATTTATATAGTGTTATTTCTTATATGTCCAGTTCAAGTCTAAATTTTGTTATAAATACAATAATCTAAAATTATATTTTGTAAGAATGTTGGCCTATTTTTAATATACCACTACTTGTTTCTGTTGTAGTGGACATGACTTATAAATAAACAGTAATTTCTTGTGCAGACCTTTTTAGTAACTTTAGACACACAAGTACACATTTTGCTGAGTCGTTATACAACATTAAAAACATTCGCCATCTTACATCTCAACCCACAGTTCCTGTTAAGTTGTTGACAAGTCTAACATTGCTACAACAACATGATGCCAAGTCTATTTTATTTATACTTCAATAAATATATTATATTTTCTATCACAATTGAGTTGCCAACCTATGCACCCAAAATGCTCTACCTACTTCAGTTGTATTACAAAACCTATCAATGGATTAATGTTATTAAAGTACACGCATTAAAGGAAAAAGCTACATTTTGTACTTACTGTACAGTATATAACATTGAAAAAAAAGAATCGTAATAAAGTGTAAATCTAAACTCTTGAGTTATCTACAGAGTTACAGGTAAAACTTCATAAAACTATCCTAAGGCTAAACAAGTAAAACAATTGTAAGCGCAAACATAGACTTACCAACCGTTTTCACAAATCTTTTCCTAAAAAAAGTTATCTGCAAAGAAATCAGCAGGGAGGTGTAATGTACAATTTCACTAAAATCTAAAAGTAGGCCCTAAACCTTTTTGGGACATAAGTTGGACACGCGTCCCTGCTGATATTTTTGCAAACGATGACTTTTTTAGGAAAGAGAGTAATGCAACAACCTAAGCACATTCTAACTGATTGAATTTTGAATTGTGAGTTCAAACTGGGAAGGTTTAGGCTAAATAAACACGATTGCCGGACACCGCTATTCTTAAAGACTTAACATTAGGGCCTACATAAGAAAATACATTTATAACAATACAGGAACACACACAATTTTCACTTTAACAATTCTGACAATACTAATACTTAATGTTCACCATACTTTACATCAAGCTACAATGTACGGAAACATCGATGTTCACGATAATCCTATAATTGATAATCAATCCTATGTGTATAACAAGGGCCCTAAAATGTAAAAATGGCACAAATTTACTATTCGACCCTAGGCTAACCAATGGCAACAGAAATGCAAGAATAAATTTTAAAAAATAGCCAAAAATAGCCTAAAGTACTTAGTCACAGTATGTTTACCTGTATTCAACATTTAACAGTAGAATATAAAACATCGTCGTTGCCAGCAAAAATATCAGCCTAGTGTTGAATAGTAAATTTACGCCCTAAAAGTAGCCTGAAATTCTAACTTATACTCTATAATCACAAGTATGTTTACATGTAATCTACATTTAATAGTAAAATGTGCTTAGGTTGACTCTATTTCCTAGAAAAAAGTTATCATCTGCAAACATATCAGCTGAGGGTTGTAAAGTAAATTTACTGTGGTTTACTATACGGTAACTGTAAATATACAAATTGTAGGCCTATATTTAGGTTAAGATTTTTTGCAATTTGTATATATTTATATATTTTAGCGCAACTTTACTATTCGACTCTAGGCTAACCTATGGCAACAGAAATGCAAAAAATAATAATAAAAGGTTCTAACCTAACCTATTTAGTCACAGTATGTTTACCTGTATTCAACATTTAACAGTAGAATGAAAAACAACGTCGTTGTCTGCAAAAATATTAGGCTAGAGTCGAATAGTAAAGTTACGCCTTACATATATATGTGATATGCATGTATCATTACAAATTTGAAAGTAATAACTGTGACGTCATATGTAATAATATAATAGTTGGTAACAATATATATGTAATAATATTATTAGTTTAGTGCGTATATTAACTGCACATGTAAAAATTGTTTGTTTTGCTACATGTATCTTGATGTACTATAATTCATCAAGTTTGTTTCTGTTTTGCATTGCATGATTATGGTCCGAGTCACAGATAATTAATACTAATTATTTACCTTAAGTAATGAATGATATTAAACCGAACATCCAATTCACACTGGAAATGGAAAGGCAAAATCAACTCAACTTTCTCGATTTAACATTAACAAAAAACACAAACAGGTTACAATATAAAATATATCGCAAACCTACTACCACAGACGTTACCATACACGCCGATTCACACCACCCTTATTCACAAAAGATGGCAGCTTTTCATAGTTTTGTCCACAGACATATCACGGTAGCCTACCTATGAACAAGGATGATTACCAAAGCGAAATCAATATCATTAAACATATAGCTGTGGCAAATGGGTACAATACTATAACTATAGACAAGTTGATTAATAGACATATCAAAAAGAAAAAGAACACGAAACGCTCTGAGAATGACACTACCATAAAAAACAGCTATATTTCTTCAGAATATACTAAATATTTACCATATGTCTTACAAAACGTTTTCAAGAAACATAATATAACCATATCATTCCGTACTAATAATAACTTATATGCTTCGTTAAAACCAAAAATTATCACCCCAATAGAGGAAAGGTCCGGAGTATACAGAATTAATTGCCAAGATTGTGACAAACATTATATCGGTCAAACAGGGAGAACGTTTAAGGAACGTTATAAAGACCATCTCCCTAACAAGAGCTCTGTTATCAATAGGTCAAATTATGCACGTCACCTCATTGAATCGGATCATAAGCCGGGAGACTTCAACTCAACAGTAGAAGCCTTATACACGTGTACAAAAGGAAGAATAATGAATGCTATAGAGGAGTTTGAAATATAGAACACATTCCAAAAAAAACCAGATGACGTATTAAATGACAAACTTACGTTCAACTCCCACTATTTGTACGACACGGCTATCAACCATTTGTGTAAAACATACAGAGATAACGATCAGTAGGCCTGCTGCACTGCATTATACTGACCGGACGTTGAGATGCGGCTTATTTCTTGTATTTATTCGTGTGACGAACTGTGTTTGTGTGTTAGTGTGCGTGTGTAAATGTGTGTATTTATAAAATTTTAATGTTTTTAATGTTCGACGAACTCACCAGAGCGATGACCAGATGATGGAGTTACGGCTCCGAAACATGTCGTCTTAAACTAAACGACAAGGAGTCACAAGACGGACTTAAGGTAAATAATTAGTATTAATATTTGTTTCTGTGCTAAATTTACAAGTAAAGTGAGTAAATTGGCCAGTGGTTTTTCTGGTAAACTCGTTGGAATAGGGGAGAATCGCAGTTAGGCCTACTTATGTCGATTTAATCTGTTGTGTAAAAACTTCATGAAATATTAATTCATAGATAGGTACTTAACCCCTTAAGAACTCGCAGCGCGGTCTTTTCGATCGCACCTTTAGATATTTATAAGTTCTGAATATTTTACCTTGAGCAAACTTCCCCTCTATTCCCTTTCCCAGTTAAATTAGGGAGGCAAGACATGCAAAACTTTTAATTTAATTGGTGGCAAACAGTGCTTATAGTCCATTTACTAAACCCTTGCGTTATATGCGGTCGTTTCTTCAGCGAGCGAGTGTTCGTTGTTGTTAATTTTTTCGTATAAACAATCATTTATAAAACGTTTTTTTGTTATTTTATTTTATATGTAAATAAGTTCTTTAATACTTTAAATTTTAAATTATACTAGCCTATATAAAACACAACCAATAACGTAGTTATTTTGTCCTAGCACCTGAATAATACAGTGCGGTCTAAAACACCGCGCGCGAGTTCCAGTGTGACAACATACTGCGCGAGTTCTCAAGGGTTAACATGCCATAAGGTATGTTTATTTTTAAGGGGTTTTACAATAAAATTGTTCCATTCAATTTAGACGAATTAGGCTATATTTGTTGTTTACATTGATTTAATATGTTTAATAATGTAACTAAACAGGAACAAAAAACAGCGTAAATTTACTTTATGACCCTCAGCTGATATGTTTTCATACAACGACCTTTTGTACATTCTACTATTTAATGTTGAATGCAGGTAAACATACTGTGACTAAAGACTATAAGTTAAAACTTCATATTATTTTCTAAATGCTAATGCTCCAATTTCTGATGGCTTAGGGTCATAATGTAAATTCCCGAACTTAATCTTAATATTTTCCAATATATCTAGATATTAATAGAAACTAAATTTATAATTTGTCACATTTTGCGGGTGGTGTCATTTTGTTTGGCATCTTAAGCACTATAAATACTGAAAATTTGATCAAAATCGTTAGAGCCGTTTTTGAGAAATTTGCATTTTTGTCGTTTTTTATTGGTTTTTAGGGGTAAATTACCCTTAAAAATTAAAAATTCCAAAAAATGAAAAAAACGCTTGGAGATATTAGGGTTTAGTACCTACATACCAAATTTCATGAAAATCGGACCAATAGTGTTCCCTCTGGTCGTGTATACATACTGACACACTGACAGACAGACACCATGTTAAAAACACTTTTTTGGGTTCAGGGAGCACCAAAACAAAAAATTCCACTAAAAATATTATTGGGTTCAGAGAGCACCAACACAGATAATTGCACTAAACAATTTTTTGGGGTTCTGGGAGCACCAAAACAGATAATTCAACTGAAAATTCAAATTCGAACATTTTTACGAAAACAATACTTTCTCCATATACTACGTATAGGGTGGAGAAAGTAAAAACCATGAACTGAAAAATATTAAATCAATTTAGTCATATTTTTTGCATTATAAACTTCACTAATAAAACGTAATCAACGTAGAAAATTATTCTAATACAAACTCGAACACGTCAAATTCATTAAAATAGAAAGTAGGCCTAATAGTAAAAAATAACAAGTTATAGCCTATGATGGTTTCAATTAATTGATAAGGATTGAACCTTGTCATTTGAACAACAAATATTAAGATTACACATTGCATTACTATCACTATTATAACTTACCATCTGAATAAAATAGTATTACTAAACCTCGTTAACAAAACAAAGAAGACTGGCTTTAATTTAATACCACTGACAACTTCAAATTCACGTGGTACTTGTAAAGTTGTAAGCTATCTCTGACTTTAGCATTGCTTCTTGCCTGTTGTCAATCTTGTCTTGCCCACCTAATTTTCCTTTATCTTATCAGTGCAGTAGGCTGTATGATAACATGTCTCATCAAACTGTATAGCAAGTTCTGTTTGACCAGTAAATTTTATACAATTAAGAATTTTAATAATACTCCTTAAAAATCTTTTTCTGTGCTAAAGTGCTGTAGAAACAAATGAAACAATCACAGTCAAATGAATTAACGAAGGAAAAATTAAGTTTTTCAAGTAGATAGTTCCACGAGACTTCACTGACATTCAGGAATAGTAAATATAATAATAATTAAGTTGATCTTTCATCAAAGAAAATTATATTCTATGTCTGAAGTCAAAGGTAATACTTTTATAATTAAAAATAATGAACAAACATAAAATTTGCTGTACCAAACTAAACTTTAAAAAAGTTTATTCGTTTTTTAAATAATTATTTGCTGCTTTGTAGATTAAAAGATATTACAAAATTGATTGTCGAAGATTGTCGTTGAAACACGTTTGGAGTTTGGAGTTAGTAAACTATTTGTTGTGGGATTTTTTGTGTTCAGGTTTTATTAGTATATACCTCTGAGCTAAAAGATTAGTTCAGGTTTTATACTCCATTCAAAGTGTTACACACCATTGCATTATTTATTTGTAAGCCATGTTATTTGTATTTATTTTGCATGTTTACCAGTAAAAAAAATTGGGTGTGCATATGACCACACAATATAACTACTGGATTTTATTAACATTTTATTTCCTGGCAGATTTTAAAATCGTACAGGTGGTATATAATATATATATTTATTAAACAAATGGATAAGCGCATTATTATTTCATTAATGTTCTCAAAATTAATTTTGCCGTCAAATTTTCCTGTCAGAAATTAATAGATTTGTCAGATAATTTGACGAACCAAAAGATTCGAAGAGGAAATACTTATTTGTTCATTTAGCGGATATTATATTCAATTTTTACGGACCGAGCAAAATTTTGCATTTTCCCGATATTCTTATAAATTTAAAATACTGTATATATAAATTTGCTTACATATATACACTATATATATTCTTCATATATACTATACACAAGTATATATATATACATATGTATAAGAGGTTATACATAATCAACACACCGGTCTAAGCGAAAATGTTGCGATTTACCTCCCTACAAAAAAAATACCCAACGTCGCTATAGAAGTTTTCACATCAAAAAAGAAAATTTTCATTGGTATAGTGACATTCAAATTCATCAAATTTATGTCTTATTATTTGTGTCTTATTTGTAGCCTTTAACCCCATTAGTCAGGCCTCAAATTGTTACACCATTAGTCCGGTGTAGAGATTTTTTCTCACACCCAACAACTTTTTTATTTTATTTATTTTTTCCATTTAACACGTTTCAAGCCATTAAAATTAAATTCTAAAAAGATACTACATATTATTAAGCCACTATTACAAGCAATAAATATTATTTTATATGGCCTAATGCTTCAGAAATAATTACATTTTTGAATTTTTAATTCTTTTTACGGCTTTCAGATTTTGTAAAGATCAAATTCTTTTCCCAGATCCATCAAAATAGGTGGCATATATTGTTAAAAAATACATTATTGTCAACGACCATTGAAGAAGTATTAATTATCAGGCATTTGAGGCATTGCCTTGCTTCTATCAGTGTAATCATCATCTGGTGTTCCCATGTCTGAGAGCAGGAGATTTCAGAATTCTGGTCATCATCATCGTGTTCACTGGATTTATCAGAGACTTCAGAATTGTTGTACGCCTCGTCCAACCAATACAACAACTGAGATTCTTGTTCTTTTTCCACTTGAACAATACACTTTCTAATGAATCACTATAAAATACTACTGAAATAACAAAAATATAAAAAAAAAAAATAGACACGTGGATAGTCGGGTGTGGAGAAAAATTCTCATAATGAGGGCAACACGACTAGTCGGGTGTAGAACTTTTTTCCCACTGACACGACCGCGCTTACATCAAACCACTACCCCAGGCAAACGGCCAGTGATATACGTTTGTTTCTGCTATAACAGCACTCCTAATGTCCTGGTTGAGGAACTCCTAGAATGGTTTCAACCAAATGCCGCTAGATTACATTTGGGGACCAAAAAACTGAAAATGTGAGAATTTTTCTCACGTCTCGACTAACGGCGGGTTAATGTACCCCACCTTATGCAAAAAAAACCGCATCTTTCTAAAAATTCTCGTTTAGCTAATAATAATAACTTATTTTTGGGGGTTTTTTGGCCATAAAGGGGGTTGTTTTTCAAAATTGTTCAAAACCTTTTTTCGTGCATCTATACAGGCCTAATTGACGTGTTAAGTGCAAATTTGTTCGAAATCGATCGAATAGTTTTCTCTCTAGACAATAATAATAATATTTATTAGTTACAGTAATCTCCTACTTTAATACAAAATCACCTCTCCTACCCCACCCTACAAGTCACAGTGAATCTGTTTAATAATTTCAATATGTTTGTGAGAAAGTATGTGCCATTCCCTGGTATGCCTACAAGTTTATTTTAAGTAGCAATAAAGTAGTCATGTGATACATAATTTCAATAAAGAATTTTAAGACAAAACCAATGGTGAAAACTGTGCATCCATATGTCAAAAACAGTTCTAAAGATATTTTTGCATTTATTTATTATTTTTCATTATTGTTAAAATTACCTTATGATTTGATTGTTTGATGTTTAATTTTATTCATTAAAATTTGATAGGTAAGAAGTTTAAGTAATGTACTTTATTTAACTTTTACATTAAATGATTCAATCTATATACAGGGGTGGCAAAAAGTCCCGGAACAACCCAATATCTTTTTCCAGGTTCCACTTACACAATTGAAACTTTGCAAATTGTTTATGGGTATAAAAAACTACTTTTTTAGAATATGGCTGATTTTTCACCTCCTCTGGGGAACGGCCCGTCAGGAGTCGGTGAAAAATCTTAAATGTAAGCATGGGTTGTTATGCATCATTTTAAAGGTCTTGATGAGACAAACACAACGACATAATAAAAATGAAAAATGGATGATCCTGAAAAAAGTTATGGCTGTTCAAAGTTTTGATATGATGCATGTTAAATGAGCCTTAGTCTAAGTTTAATTTATTTTTACATGTTCCATGTATTACAAGTTCAACTCTGCAAATTGTTTACGGGTATAAAGAACTACTTGTTTATGCTACAGTTGATTTTTCATCTCCTCTGGGCTGAATCAACTTATTCAAACTTAGAATAAGGCTCATTTAACATGCAGCATATCAAAACTTTGAACAGCCATAACTTTTTTCAGGATCATCCATTTTTCATTTTTATTATGTCGTTGTGTTTGTCTCATCAAGACCTTTAAAATGATGCATAACAACCCATGCTTACATTTAAGATTTTTCACCGACTCCTGACGGGCCGTTCCCCAGAGGAGGTGAAAAATCAGCCATATTCTAAAAAAGTAGTTTTTTATACCCATAAACAATTTGCAAAGTTTCAATTGTGTAAGTGGAACCTGGAAAAAGATATTGGGTTGTTCCGGGACTTTTTGCCACCACTGTATATAAAAGCCAAAACCCACTGACTCACTGATCACGATTTCTCAAAAACTACCAAACGGATTGGAATAAAATTTGGTATGTAGCTTCCTCTAGGGCCATAGGTGCTCACTAAGAAAGGGT
>JAGFPH010000318.1:383340-416073 GCA_018207615.1 Philaenus spumarius
GGGGGGATCAAAGTTATTAAATCACGATTCCTTCATAACTACCGAATTTATTGGAATGAAATTTGGTATGTAGCTTCCTCTAGGGCCATAGGTGCTTACTAAGAAAGGGTTTGAAAAAATTCGAAATTTTAGTGGGGTTTTTGGATTAAAGTTATTAAATCACGATTTCTTCAAAACTACCGAACGGATTTTAATGAAATTGGGTATGTAGCATGTAGCATCCTCTAGGGCCATAGGTGCTTACTAAGAAAGGGTATGAAAAATTTCGAAATTTTAGGAGGGGTTTGGGGGATCAAAGTTACTAAAAAATAGTGCTTTTATTATTTAAGATCTATATATATATAAAGGCCAAATACCACTCACTGACTGAACACTTAAAAAGAATACAATTACGTTAAAAAGACTGAAAATACCAACCACCACGGGCAACGCCGTACGGGTAAGCTAGTGTAAATATAAATGCAAAAATCTTCAGAACGGTTTGAGATATTGATGTGTGGTTTTCACCATTGTTACTTTCTCACTATACTTTAGTATACAGAAAGTATAGTTATCGCAAAAAAAATCGATGTTGAGATTTTTGTGGAAATATCCGTTTTGGGACCCCCTGAGTCCAAAAAAGGGTTTTTATAAAATGTCTGTCTGTATGTATACAAACTATTCAATCGATTTCAAACAAATTTGCACCAGACATGTCAAGTAGGCCTGTAACGATGCACGAAAAACGGGTTTGAAAAACAACCTCCTTTTTGGCAAAAAAACCCCCAAAAAATCAGTAATTTTTTTATAAAAAAACGGCTTTAACGATTTTGATAAAATTTGGCTTATTTGTAGCCTTTATGTACCCTACCATATGCAAAAAACCGCATCTTTCTAAAAATTCTCGTTTAACTAATAATACTAATAATAACTGATTTCTGGGAGTTTTTTTGGCCATAAAGAGGGTTTTTTTCAAAAGTTTTTTCGTGCATCTATACAGGCCTAATTGACGTGTTAAGTGCAAATTTGTTCGAAATCGATCGAATAGTTTTTTCTCTAGACAATAATAATAATATTTATTAGTTACAGTAATCTCCTACTTTAATAAAAAATCACCTCTCCTACCTCACCCTACTAGTCACAGTGAATCTGTTTAATAATTTCAATATGTTTGTGAGAAAGTATGTGCCATTCCCTGGTATGCCTACAAGTTTATTTTAAGTAGCAATAAAGTAGTCATGTGATACATCATTTCAATGAAGAATTTTAAGACAAAACCAATGTTGAAAACTGTGCATCCATATGTCAAAAACAGTTCTAAAGATATTTTTGCATTTATTTATTATTTTTCATTATTGTTAAAATTACCTTATGATTTGATTGTTTGATGTTTAATTTTATTCATTAAAATTTGATAGGTAAGAAGTTTAAGTAATGTACTTTATTTAACTTTTACATTAAATGATTCAATGTAAATAATATAAATGCAAAAATCTTCAGAACAGTTTGAGATATTGATGTGTGGTTTTCACCATTGTTACTTTCTCACTATACTTTAGTATACAGAAAGTATAGTGATCGCAAAAAAAATCGATGTTGAGATTTTTGTGGAAATATCCGTTTTGGGACCCCCTGAGTCCAAATAGTGGTTTTTACAAAATGTCTATCTGTATGTATACAAACTATTCGATCGATTTCAAACAAATTTGCACCAGACATGTCAAGTAGGCCTGTATAGATGCACAAAAAACGGGTTTGAAAAACAAACTCCTTTTTGGCAAAAAAACTCAAAAAATCAAAACCTCCTTTTTGGCAAAAAAAACCCAAAAAATCAGTTATTTTTTTATAAAAAAAACGGCTTTAACGATTTTGATAAAATTTGGCTTATTTGTAGCCTTTAATGTACCCTACCATATGCAAAAAACCGCATCTTTCTAAAAATTCTTGTTTAACTAATAATAATAATAATAACTGATTTCTGGGGGTTTTTTGGCCATAAAGGGGGTTGTTTTTCAAAAGTTTTTTTCGTGCATCTATACAGGCCTAATTGACGTGTTTGGTGCAAATTTGTTCGAAATCGATCGAATAGTTTTCTCTCTAGATAATAATAATATTTATTAGTTAAGTTAATCTCCTACTTTAATAAATCACCTCTCCTACAATTAATTATGAAGTCACAGTTAATCTATTTAATAATTTAAATATGTTTATGAGAAATAATATGTGCCAGTTCCTGGAACCGTTTATTTGTCTTAAAATTCTACATTGAAATGATGTATCATATGACCACTTTCTTATTAAAAAATAAATGGTACCAGAAACAGGCACATACTTTCTCACATATTAAAATTATTAAACAGATTCACTGTGACTTCATAATTGTAGGTGGGGTAGGAGAGGTGATATTAAAGTAGGAGATTAACTGATTTCGAACAAATTTGCACAAAACAAGTCTATTAGGCGTATAGATGCACGAAAAAAGGTTTTGAAAAACAACCCCCAAAAATCAGTTGTTATTGCTAAACAAGAATTTTTAGAAAGATACGGGTTTCTGCATATGGTAGGGTACATTAAGGGCTACAAATAAGCCAAATTTAATCAAAATCGTTAGAGCCTTTTTTTTATAAAAAAATAACAGATTTTTTTAGGGTTTTTTGACCAAAAAGGGGGTTGTTTTTCAAAAATTTTCAAAACCTTTTTTCGTGTATCTATACAGGCCTAATAGACATGTTTGGTGCAAATTTGTTCGAAATTGATCAAATAGTTTTCGCTCTAGCTTTATATATATACAGACATTTTGTAAAACCCACTTTTTTGGACTCAGGAAGTCTCAAAACGGACATTTCCACAAAAATCTCAACATCGATTTTTTTTGCAATCACTATAGGTACTTTCTTTATATTATAGTATAGTGAGAAAGTAAAAGTTACATTCAAAATGAAGGATCCAAAATAGCAGACCAATTTTTTGACATCTTAATAAAAATAGTATTTCTACGTAGAGTGGGTTCCTCAAACACAACTACCTTCAAATTTTCCTTATATACGAAATATTAATCCGTTTTCAGTCTTTTCACCCACTCTGTGTATATAGAACGTATATAAAAGTAGGAGTGCAGTAGCAAATTGCGAAAATATTTGCTCAACTCACTAAAAACAGTATGAGCTACACATTTGATTTTTTTGTACTGTGTACACATATTTTGTATGGTGATTTAATAAAACATATTTTTGATGCGTTGTTTTATTTTAAAAGTATAATAAACTGGGAATTTTATTATTCTTTTATCCAATACCCCAAGTAGCTAGAACCTTTTAAGAACAAAAATTTCTAATTTAACTTACCTGAAATCTGTTGTATTTATAAAAAAACTCAAAAGAATTAAAGTCTTGAAATCATCTATAAAACCCAAATACCTAATACCAAAATAGAGGTTTCCATTAAAAGAATTTAAGTTGGATACCATATTGTAAAAATGATTTTAAAATTATCACAATAATTTTAAAACAACCAAGTTATACAAAGTATACAATCCTTTAAAATGACATGTCAAACATTTACCTTTGTTAGAAGCTGAGAAATTCACCCATATTTTGTATTTTCAACATATTTTATATTTTTTTAGCACACAAAAAATGTCTAGCTGTGTACGTCCTTCCTTGCATTAACTATTAACAAGTTCCTAGGCGACCAAGCATCGCTCGGTATTTTTTTAGGAAAATATGTATGTAAATACAAATTGCATACTGAATAAATATGAATATTTTTCGATCTTATGTACTCATGAACTGTTTATTTAAATAAAAAAAACACGAGTGTAATTAGTTCTAAAATTTCATTAGAATTTTTTGCAGATATGAAACCTAGCGCATTTGAATCGTAACGTTCAAAAACCTCTATGTAGGTTATGTAACCTATCCAACGAACAAGCCATATTTGATATTGTTTATGTATTTTAGAAATAACAAATAATAATTATAATCATTAGATAATTTATATTACCTTTATAGAAATACAAAGAATGCAGAAACTGGTGTAAAGGTTTTCAGAACGGTTAATAACAGCACAAAAATAATGTTTTAGTTCCGTTTGGTGTTTGAAATAAATAAATAAGTTGAAAATTATACCTGATACATTGTTAATGATTTATGTTTGTTAAATCTTATCTTATTAAACGAGCAATTCTTGTATATTTTCTATTCCCCTAAACTTAGTGACTTCAAAGGTATATAAAAGAAGTTCAGAGTTTAAATTGTATGCGCATTTTTTGCAGACATAAGACCTAGCGCATTCGATTCCTGAAGTCAAAAAACCCCTACATGCAAATTTTCATAAAAATGATTTGAGCCGTTAGCGAGATCCCCGAAATAAATGTATAAACAAATATACAAGAATTGCTCGTTTAATAAGATAAGATATCTATAATGTATCTATTCGCCTATACGAGTCTATTAGTGACTTTAAAGGTGGTATATAAAAGAAGTCCAGTTTAAAATTTATGTGCATTTTTCTGAGTTTATGCTCATTTTTGCACACATAAGATTTCAAAAAACCAATATACGGAAATTTTCATCAAAATCGTTAGAGCCGTTAGCGAGATCCCCGAAATAAATTTATAAACAAATATACAAGAAGTGCTCGTTTAATAAGATAAGATAACAATCAATTCTCAAGTATGCAAAGAACTCACTATATTAAGCTCCTAAAATAATCATGTAACAGAAAAATACATAGAGTTCTACAAAAAACACAATAATTTTAATATTATTTTTTTACGTATTTTTACAATTTGCTTAACATAAATCATTACATTTCATTACAATTACAATATATAATACAAACACTTAAATAACAATGAAGACAGATTTGAAAAATTTAAGGAACATTCAGAATAATTTCAAAAAGAATATCGATTTAAAATTATTAATATAAACTTGTTCTCTTCATAATCCTCATAAATTCATCTTGATTGATTTCACCATCTCCATCACGATCAGCTTCATCAATCATTTCCTGAAAAAGAACACAATGTAGTTTTGCTCATAACAACTTCAAGTTGTTACAGTAATGAATAAATTAATGCAAAAAAGAACTACATGTCATACATTACTTTTATTATAAGCAGTAAATAGTTACTGTTTGTTAAAAGTGAATCACAAAATAAAATATTGTCATAGATTTGAACAATATACTTAGCTACTACTATATTTTACTTCAAGATACAACAATTCATGAAACAATTTATTATAAGATTTGAATTTTAAAACGTGTGTACTCCTATTTCTATGTTTAAAAAATGGCAACCTAGTTTGCATTAGAACTTAATTTACAAGAAATAATAGATTGGTTAACGTTAACATAGTATGAAAACAAAAAAGAAAGTGCATAGATGATAATATTTTTAAAGTAGGCATCACTTATATTTTCTAAATTATAGGAAATCTATGCAGACTTCCTTTATTTATTTTGGACTTTAAAAATGTAACTTACTAAATTACTCACAACAGTGTGCAAACTAAAAACTACACGTGTTTAGCGTCAAGTAACACCCTAGGGTGCAAAGTAAACAGCTGATGTAGGATGTTCTGGAAATTTTGTGGGACTAACCTCTGGAAAACAGATCTTTTAAAAAATTAAAACACGTACTTAAAATGTAGCTGTAGGAAAAACGTAGTGTTTATTACGGATGCAAAGTTTTTAACGCCCTCGGCTACGCCTCAGGTGTCAAATGTTTATCTCGTGTGACAAACTCAACTTTGCACCCTACACAATAACTATATATAACTATATAACTATATAGAACTATATAACTATACACAAATAACTATTATTAACTTCTGCAATTTATCAAATATTTACCTAAAAAGGTATTATTTGATATAAGGTGTTAAAAGTGCGATCTTTTAAATAATGAGATTATCTACTAAAATGTCTTCTTTGATCTTTCCAATAGGATAGGATGTTTTACAGTATTCAATACTCATGTTGTGTGCTAGGCCTCTTATTATTAAGGTTACATTGAATACCTATTATTTATTTTTTGTTTAATAAATCTAGGTTTTTTCACTTACTTGTAACTCTTCATCTGTGAGATTTTCACCCAACTCTTTGGCAACTCTCTTTAAATTTTTGAAAGAAATTTTCCCCGATTCGTCATCATCAAAAAGCCTAAAAGCTTTCATGATTTCTTCTTTTGAATCTTTTTCTGTCATTTTTTGTGCCATAAGCATGAGGAATTCTTCATAAGAAAGCATTCCTGTGTTAACACAATAAAGTATTAATATTTCTTTCAGATAATACAGTAATTTTATTAGTACTTTTAAAGATCTTTTATTATAGTACAGTGAATAGAGGCAAAAATGGGGGGTTAACTTACAAACGGTCCGGTAGTTCTAAATTTTTTATATGTTGTCTAGGATAGTTATTAAGTGTTTAAAATGCAAAATGCACAATTCTCCCCCCTCCGCGCCCGCCGCCATTTTGAAAAAACCGAAAAACATTGGCACTTTCTTTAGATTTTCGCTTATATCTTTGTTTCGGTGCATTTGAGCTACAAACAAGTTCTATTCAATGTTTTAGAGAATTAAATTTCCTATAATGTACGTGTTAATTCGTGTTTGTAGAACAGATAGTAACGGGGATATGGTATTTTAAAGAAAATATAAAAATCGTATTTTCTGTAAATTTTTCAAACTTCTAACTTTAGAACGCTGTAATTCATGTATAACATATTCTATTAAAACAAGTATCAGAATTAAAATTGTAGGGAATTTAATTACCTACAAAATGCATGTACATTATTTTATCCAACCCTACGGAGTGGGGGTAAAAATTTAAATTAAAACAACGGCATATTTTTGTTGTTGTTACTTTTGTGACTTCACATTGTATCTAAGCAAAATTACTTATTTATTTCCAGTGGTGGCTTGAATTTGGAGTTTATACTAATCCCATTTGAATTTCTTACATGTTACAGCACAATGATCATCAGGCAGGTACTATTGCACTTGAATACCTATTGGTAAGAGGGGATGTTCAATTTCAAATAACCCACAAACACAGCAGATACATTTTTTTAAAGATTCATTTATTTAAACACAGCGATAACAAAATTCAGTAATTATCATACAAAATCGTTAGTAATTTAACTAAGAATTGAAAAGAATACTAAATTCTTCAATTTAGGGGGTGAGTTCATGAAGTCGGGGTCTTCAATTTCGTAACATAGTGAAGTTACTGTATCAGCGTCGTCTTCGTCGTCGACGATGACTTCATTCCTGTTGTCACATTCTTGGCCAGCACAGAATTTGCAAAGGGCGGAACAATTAAGGCTCGCCTTTCTACAGCCACACATCTTCATACAGCCAGTTTTACATCTGCATGAAATAGTCTTGAGCAGGTTTTGGGGAGCCGCGTCTCTACTCATCCTGATGGGACCAGTCTTCCAGCTTTTCTACTCCAGCCCCACTCGATAGGGTCTTTGACAATCCCCACCCACTCCATGACCTGGTGGTATGTTCTCAGGAAGTGAAAGTGTGCTGCGTCAGTGGTCGGAGGTAGTTTTGCCAGATTGAGCTTGGTGGTACTTGTCTTCAATTTGCTATAGCGAAGGGAGCTTAACGACTGTTCTCTATTTCCACCATATAGGGATACCAAGATTTTCTCCCCTGCTGCTGAAATTTCTTGGCAACTTGCAGCAGGGTACCCGAACCTCTCCGCCTGCTCCAGCAATGATGGGTCTTTCCTAAAAAGTTGGCAGAGTTTATTCTTTCCAAAAGTAAAAATTTTTGAAGTGGTGTCACAGCCCGATATTTCGTGAAGGAGCAAGATACAGCCTTTGGAGTTGTACTTGTAGGAGGAGGAGGAGTAGATTGCGTCTGGATGTTTCCCTTTTGCTGGTTTTTTGAGGTAAACATTGTTCACCGCAGGTGTTGTGCCAGTCAGCAAAACGAGAAGGTCAATGTCTTCCCCGACAATGATGACCGCGTCGTACGTGGGGGAAAGGCATTTAGCTGTGGCAACTATCAACCTGTCTTCGGAAGCTTGGTCTGTTGCTATGTTTGACGCTTGCATTGCACTGGAGAGCAGCTTCACGAATCGGTCCTTGTTCCCCTCATTGGCCAGGAACTTATCTTGAGGTGTGGTGTTGACAGTTGTTTTTTCAAACACCACGTCTGCCGATGAATGTGCCTTGTACCGTCTGGCTCGTTCAGCAGTCTTGGTCCCTTGCTGAGAAGGATCTGTAGGGCTGCCATCAAAAATCACCATCACATCAGTGCCATAGTGACGCTGAACGTACTTGACGTAATCTTGGCAAATCCCTCCAAAGGTGGAGCTTCTGTTCCATACAACCTTGTGCAGAAGGTACCCACCATCAATGACGACCATGGAACGTTAAGGGAGTTGGAAGGCTTGTGGAAGTGGTGAGAAAGCTTCGTATAGTAAAGATTTTGTCCCTTTACGCATACCGTCCTCATTAAACAAAGACATGGGGAATGGTGCCAGTTCGTACGGCAGGTAGTCCTGCAGATCTTCTTCCGATTGTTTTGCTATACACATTCAGTTGAACAGAGTGAGTGGGTCAATACATAGCTTTTTGTCTCCAACCTTCATTGAATTTATATCAGACATCAGTGTAATCACTTTGTCTTTTTTCTTGAAAGACACCTCTCCGAAGGTATTGCCAACAATTTTTGCAACTCCTGCACCTCCTACTACTTGAGCTTGGTGGCAGTTAACCTGGTCACTTCCCACTACGCCAGAGTTATTGTTGACGATTAGATCAGTTTCGGGGAAGGGTGGGTGATTGGAAAACCAATCAAGTAGAATTCCCACATCATAAGTGTCACGACTCATTCTAGTAGGCCTCATTTCCACGTGCTGCTCAGAGGACGTTGATATCACGTTGCTGTATTTCTCCAGTTCTTGAGCAATATTTTGGAGGTAGGTCATCCCAAGAGTCCATTTCAACAGCGTGCTTTCAGTCATGCCACGTCCGATTAATCCCCCCCCCCCCTATTTTCATACCCTTCATTAGCATTTGCTCGATAGTCATATCGGTCCAAATACCGGACCAGAACTTGTCTGATTTTCGAACAGTGAAATGGCCCTCTATGGCAAACTTCTGAAACTCAGCGGGGTCCAATTTGTCTCTTAGGCACAACATTTCTTGCAGATATAAATGCGCAGTTTTGGCATAAAACCAGTGGCCAGCAGCATGAAAAAAGGGGAGCATTTTCTTAACACTGTTCAGATGAAGTTCAAAATCACCCATTCGTTCTGCTTGAATGTACTGCTTTACAAGGGTTATCATCTTAAAGTACTGCACCCAGAGTTTGGCAGTTGGTCAGAATTTTTGGTTAGAATATGGAGTCACAATGGCAAAAAAATCAAATTAACAATATGCCGTTGTTTTAAATTTTATGTTTTCCCACCATTACGTGGGGTTGGTTAAAAGAAAATATATGCATTTTGTAGGTAATTAAATTCTCTTCAAATTTTATTCTGATACTTGTTTTCATAGAATAGGCCATAACTGAATTACAGCGTTCTAAAGTTAGAAGTTTGAAAAATTTCCGGAAAATGCGACATTTTTTATATTTTTTTAAATATCATATCTCCGTTATTATCTGTCCTACAAACAAGATTCAACACGTAAATTATAGTAAATTTAATTCTCTACAACATTGAATAGAACTCGTTTGTAGCCCAAATGCATAGAAACAAAGATATAAGCGAAAATCTAAAGAAAGAGCCGGTTTTTTTCGGTTTTTTCAAAATGGCGGCGGGCGCGGAGTTGGGGGAATTGTGCATTTTGCATTTTAAACACTTCATAACCATCCTAGACAACATATAAAAAATTTAGAACTACCGGACCGTTTGTAAGTTATCATTCCTCTATTCACTGGGTTATTAGTAATAATTAAAGTTAGGGCGAAGCTCTGCTGGACCTAAACTATAAGCCATGGTTAAAGGAGCACAATTTCACTTGCTTGTTGTGCAATCTACTACAGGATGAGACTTTTGTTCATTTTGTTACCAAATGCCATATATTGATGTATACTAGAAGGGGTTGGTTAGGGAAATTTGTTTTAGATAGAGAGGAGTTTCTGATTCTCAAAAATGGGAAAGACTGACGTGCTCTCGGGAATTTAAAAAAAATGCATTCACTGTCAGACTAGAACTAATAAAACAGTTTAAATATTTACAAAAATCTAGCGGTTGATGGATCCATTTTATTCCTTTTTATTATGAGAAAGTTTTTTATTTACTAAATAATTTGCTTGGTAAATAATAAGGCTGACAAAAGGCATCATGAACATTCTTCAGAAATGCAGTATTTTTTTAACTTGGCAATTGTAAAATGAATTGATTTCCAATGTATGAATAATTAATTAGAACATTATACAATAGTACTACTACTTTATTACAAAAGGGGCCTGAAGTTAGACAGATATTAAAAAAGGAAACAGGACTTCACGCTTCATTGAAAGTATACGGCTCTACTTGTTAGCGAATTTCCATGGGAAAGATGAGCTATTGCAGTGACCCTTAGGTATATTTTACACTGTTATTATTTCATGATGTCTTCTATTTTATTAGATGCTAGTTTGTTATGTTACGTACTTATTAATAAGAGTTATCTAGAGTTTAGTGCCAACCAGGCCAACGGTCAGTACACCACTGTCAAAAACAAAAATTAGATATGTTAATTTTGTAATTATTACTATGATGTCTTAATAAAAGCACTATTTTCATTTCAACAAGGTCTCACATAAAAGTAGACAGTTACATTTGGGTTATTTAGTATGTTAGCAGGCTCCATACAAATTATAAATGAGCTGAGACTGATGCCATCTCTGATGGAATACTCCAAAATATTAATTTTTTTAAATGTTGGAAGTAAATGCCATATAAAGTTACTGAACATTACATTCTGTATCTATAAAATTTGCTCATATTTTTTCTTAACACCTTGTTTATGCCAGACTAATGAAGGTGGGAATAGAATAACTGAAATATCCAAAGTCAATGGTTGGATTCAAACTATCAAATCTTAGCAGCATATGACATCAGTGCCTTGTGAAATGAGCTGTTACCTCCTAAACCTATTTTTTTAAAACCAGGTAATGAATCACTAGCATTGGGAATATATTTTATTCTAGTTATAACATATTTTATGTTAGTTAGAACTGAATATTAAAAATTGCATAAGCTATGATAAAATAACTTTGTAGCTGTTATTTTCAAATTTAAGGCCAAAAAACAGGAAAGGGGTAAAACCCGACCCTGACAAGTGTAATAAAATAAAATAAAAGTGTCAACAGGCTAGTGAAATAAAAACATTTCTTATTAGAAGAAATTTCTGTACCAGGGCAGTAACAAATCAAAGACCGATAAATGCCTTAGAGAAGCCCCTTCTCTTAAATAAGGGACAGATTTATACTGAGCTTCAGAGTTCATTCTGGTCTGAGAATTAAAAGATAACAAAAGGACGCCATTGTAAAAGGTATAATTGAATGTGCACGAGTGTCCGAAGTTTGAACGGTTACGCAGTCAATGCATGGAACAGTGGGAACAATTAAAAGAATGGACTGAATTTGTGTAGCTGCAGGTATTTATAGACATAAGGAAGCCTGTGTGCATATAAACAATCAATTACTTTGTGCTTAAAATATAACTATTAAGAACAAATTACTTTTTTTACTATATATTTTGCTATATTCAAGTGTTTGTATTTTGTGCAAATATTTATTTTGTATTTTTAACTATAATAAATAGAATTTAGTAAAGTTAGCATTCCACTAATTGACTGCATCATTCGTTGAAGCCTATCACTATATCACATTAAAGTACTTTTCTAGTCTAAACAAAATCACAAGACCAAGATCTAGTAAAACTTTTGTAAATTTTCCTATTTAAAATCTTTTTTTTATAAAATTAAACATCAATAATTTGTTTGTAAGAATAACCTTACATAGTTGATATGAAAAATAATTAGCTCCAATTAGAAGATCAAAATGCTCACATAGTCTTCTAAAGGTATGTCCACACTCATGTGCTTTAACTTTCAACTTCAACTTGCGCTTCATCTATCCTTTCAACTTTCCTTTATGTTGCTTTCAACATGCCTCTAGAGGAATTCAATTTGTTGTCCACGCTTGTTTAACAGTTCATTTGTTCATTACTTACAAGATGGAAGAGTCGGCGCATGTTTGCTTATTGCGATTAGTTCTGCTTTCATTGTGATTTCGCGGAGTAACAGGAGAAAAAGAAAACGTTGACAAGTGATCTGGACAAAACATTTTTTGAGAAAAAGGAACGAAGAGTTATTAATGGGACTTCACGTAGATAATGGTTTGTTCAGGAATTTTACTAGAATGTCAGAGGTAAAATTTCATGAAATGTTGACCATGATTAAGCAGGCAAATAAAATAAAAAACACTCTCTTCCGAGATTCTGTTTCTCCTGAAATCAGGCTGGCTATTACATTAAGGTTCCTGGCTACAGGAGATTCAATTTCCTTTCCATCTCATTTCTTCCTTTTCTCAGTTAGATTTCCTCCAATATCCTTTGTCTGATTTGGGGTTAGAGTGTAAATAGTAGCAATTTATACGCAAACCTCGGAGATTCGTACAAATTTTCCGTGGCAGAACCCGTTTTCCTTATTTTTTTTCACTTTTGCGTATTATTTTGCAAAATATGATCGCAAGCTTTTTATTTTAGTTTTCACTTTTTCAACGGTTAACTGGGTCTTGTTGGCCAACAATTTTTTTTTGTAACCAGAGTGGTTGATGTCCCACAATGCCGGTAGTAGTCAACGTCTGTACTCTTCAATAAAATTTAAATTGCTTCTGAAGACTGCGACATTATGACTAGTTTAAACGAAAAGACGAACAGAATGAGGCAAAAAAAATCCAAAGGTGTGTAACATACATGGCCAATACAGACGAGAAAATAGCCTGGTTAAAGTAAAAAATTTAATAGACATCATACATGTAAACAAAAGATATAAGACGCAATAATTTTTCTATATATAAAACAGACGCAAAGGAAAATAAATAATTTGAACAAGGTAAAATGATAACAGTCATTTAATAAACAAAAGTAAAATTACAAAAGGCAGAAATAATTTTAAAATAAAATTGTAAATGCAGATATAAATTTTATATAACATAATGCATCGTATACCTATATATATAAACAGTGATAGTGTTTTCATACAACAAGAGTGATATATAAACAATTTCAGTGATTACAAACAATATAAAAAGTGACAAAAGAATTAAAATTAAAATAAACAATAATAATATGTTCTACAATTTAAAATAAATCGACCACGCAGCTGGACCGCTGACGTGAGTTGAGCAAATTTCCAAAATTAAGTTTATATGCCTATGTTTTAGGGTTTCAACCAACAATTTGGGAAATAGGTCTACTCACGAAGGCGTTGAACAGCTGTCTGTGTGTACGCAATATATTAGTAGAATTTGTTTCCTCCTAGTGGCCTCGCGAGTTTGCATCACTTGGCTTTGAACTGGGTACTTTTATGGTATTTTACGCTTTTGTCGATTTTGGGGGAACCAAGCGAGCTATAAGGTCGCGTAAAAAAACAAAATGCGCAGAATAACATCCTACATTTATATTGTTAGAAAAAACTCCAAACAAATTTCATTCTCGTAGTAAAAATCTCAAAAAATAGTTACTTCCGGTCAAAAAACGTACTTCCGGTTGTTGGATTTTTTTGGCTAACGAACTCGTCCGAGCCACATAGACAACCAACACGTGTACCAAATTTGGACCAAATCGGACTTAAAATGCGGCCGCTAAAGTGCGAACACATATATATATATGAATTTTTTTGACACCCCAAAACGTGTTCTGGGGACCATGATCGGTGCTCATTTGCTACTCCCGACCTTGGGTCTCACCATAAGGGCCACTGCAATAGCTCATTTTTCCTATGGAAATTCGCTAATAAGTAAAAATATTTAAACATTAAGCCACAGAACATGTGTCATAACATCAAATGTAGATTGAGTAAGTGATTAAGTTGGCTTCTGTGCAGGACAAGAAGTATGTTTTGGAATGGCTATTTCTTTCTTCTCACTTTGTCAAGTAATGGTGAAGGATGTGTCTGAGAAGAGTTGAATGTTTCAAGTAGATATCAGAAAATATCTGTGAAATCGTTGAGTTTTGTAGTGTAAAAATGGTGTTTGTCAATGGACATTATACAAAATTGAAATCGTCTTGTATATAAAGTGATTTAAAAAAAATGTGGTGTTGAAGATTGACACATGTGCTGGTATGGTGAGGCTACAAAAACAGTTAAAGTGAATAAAATAAACATGGTGAAATAGTTGAGATACACGAGAAACACAAGTATTAACCCTCAAATTTTCAGACCACTCAAATTGAGTAGTATCAACGCCCTGCCGTAGTGAATTGTGTAGTCTGTGACAACTCAACTTGTATTGAATATTTCACCCACTAAAAATCATCCAATCGCAATAAATCAGAAACCGTTGGAAAGGAAATGATCTAAACTTTAACTTTTGTATTTACAAATTTTTTCTAAAACATATTTTTACATTCGTAATCATCGTTGCAGTTTTTGAGTTTTCTAAAAGCCAATGTCGCGCGAATTTTAATGCGCCGAAACTACCTTTAATTCCAGTTTCTATGTCTCTCAATACAGCCCGCCCGGTATTTTTCTGAGTTATATCTGTATACTGAAGGATTCATCACACTTTTACCTATCTGAAACTGCCATCCAATCAAAAATCTGACAAATAGTTCTAAAGTTGTGGTGCATTTTGTAGACCCTTTTGCAATTGGTCAGATTTCAACCAATAAAACAGCGCATTTTGCGTTCGAGATATCTCTTATAATTCAAATTATTTCAATAGACTTTTTTATATCTATTTATAGACCAAAGTTCAATCTTTCGTTGGGTGTAGAGCAAACTATATTTGACTGGTTAGGTGTTATTCAAACAGCATTTGAAATTTCATATTTGCACAGAATTCATACTACCGCTTGAGATTGCAAAACAAGGCTGTTTCCATTGTCTTCAACGGTCATATTTTGAATTTCATTTGTCCGCACGAGGTTTCATTTGTTTCATCTCACTTTTGTAATTCAATTGATTTTAAGTAAAACACTTTTATGATAAGGTAATATACAAGTATACAGTTCAATTCTTTGATTTATTCTCTACACTTTGTTATAATATTTCATTTTTGGGCAAAGTATATATTAGTAAATTACGTTACAACTAGGCTTAGTTTTGTTAGCAACCGTGTATTTGGAACATAAAAACTGGTGTTTTCAAAATAAGAAATTTGAAATAGATAAATATTTTTATACAGTTCTATTTAGAACTAAATTACAAAACTTTTTTACACTTTCGAAAAAATTACAAAAAATTTTTTGCTTCTTGAGCTAATAACTTTTACATCAATAAATTTTTTAATTACATATATGGATTTTTTTAACCTTTCTCTACAAAAAAGGTACAGAACACTTTTGGATTGGTATACAATTATTACTATATTTGGCGAATTTTTGAAAATATGCTTGCACACACACCGAAATGACTTGGCTTTGCAAAACATTTAACATTGACAGTTGTAGGGTTAACACTAAAATATTCAAATATCACTCAAAATTGAACTTTTAAAACATTGTTAAATTCTGCAAGATAGGGCTTAGCCTAAGAAATATTACAGTAGAATAACTTTTTTATCTGCCTGTAGCTGTAAATATTTTTTATAATTGGTAAATTGACAAATTGCGTCTATAATGAGCTCATTTTTTGTGGTAATTTTTATGATTTTTGTGTTGTATATTTTGATTTTAGATGTACATGATTCTTGTTAAAGTGAGTTAAAGTAAATTTTTTTGTTCGCCAGCGATGCCTTAGAATTCATTTCTATACCATGACACCACTTATATGTAAGTACTAGCTCAGTTAAACGTACCACCCTTTGTGAGTAAATGTGGATTAAGTTGATTAACATAGACTAGGCTAAAAGTGATGATGTCATTCTTCAGAATGAACATCTGCGACCTAGTGAGATGAAATGTAGGTCAGTAGAAATAGGCATGTAAATAAACAGAAATAAGGTTAGATTTTTAAGACTGAAAATATATTAAGGTAAGTGTTGTGACTAATGGTAATGAAAATAGTTTTAGAATCAAATGCCTAATCATTTTAGTTCTATTAATTGTCACTTTTTATATAATTTACAGTCATTCTTTTGTCTAAAATCACTATCATTGTTTATATATATAATGCATTATGTTATATAATCTATGTCTGCCTTTACATTTTTATTCTAAAATTATTTCTGTCTTTTATAAATTTACTTTTGTTCATTAAATGATTATTATTTTACTTTATAAAAATTATTTATTTCCCTTTGCGTCTATTTTTATATATATGAAATTTGTTGTGTCTTATTATTATAGGGTTAATATTAGCATATTATTAATGTCACTCAACTTTGTTCTTTTACAAGGTTCTAAATTAATCTGAAATATGTAAAAGTTTATTTTGACCCCGGGTCTCGTGCTTTTGTTTAAACTAGAAAAGTATTTGAGTATGAAATGATAAGTTTCAACAACAAATTTATTGAATTAATTTTAGCAGAATGCTAACTTTACTCCATGTTATTTATTATGTTTGAACATTTAGAATAGAGAATAACAAATTTACACAAAAATACAAACTATTGATTAAAGCAAAATATATGGGTCAGAAAAAGTTATTGATCTTAATCAGCTGTGAAGTTGTTCTATCATAGCTTTTGCATTTTTATTATTAAATTGTAATTTACATATGTTACAGATTATGAATGAGGCAAACTGGAGGTCTAGTTTTAACTGTAACATTAATTGAAAAGTTCAACTACATATTTAATTTATATTACCTGAATCTTCCTTATCAATTTCTGAAAGCATTTTCTTTATTTCTTCCTTTTTAGGTTCAAATCCAAGAGCACGAATAGCAATCTATAAACAATAATAATTTTAATACTTTTATAAAAAAACTTCAAGAAGAAAGCTTTATTTATATCTAAATGTTAAATCTTATCTCTTGTATTAATACAAATGTTTATTTATACATTTGAAATATTTAGCTACTGTACTTCCCAAAATACTACAAACCTGAAATTCGGCATATAAATATGCCAAAACCACTTTCAACATAGATTAGACATAGTAAACAATCTTAAGATAACAAACTTTAAATATGGGGATCCAAAAATAAGGTTTGATTTATAATTTCCAATCATTAGAAGTATTGAATTAGGACTTTTTAAATTTAATTCCTTAACCCTTAAAACTAGAGGCATTAGGTATCAAAAGTAAATTCATTAAACTTTGTTGCAGATATTTATAAAAACAAAATTTGCATAGTGACAGGAAAACATTTAGATGCATTGAGACCGGCAGGACACGGCAAGGGACATCAGCTGTGAAAGTAGGAAGTGACCCATGCCAAAATTTGTTTTAACTGTTGGCCAGTCTTTTATTTTAGAGTATTAAATTAATTTAATATGGCTGAGTAGTTGCTTCTATTGTGGCTACCGATTTCAACACTACAACAACAATAAATACCGATAAGCATATAATAATTCGCAAAACAATAATCGGCTACCTGGATCGATAGAAACTTGACGGACCTTAAAAGTAAAACCCACTATAATCGTGAAAAGTGCACAATATAATATTCAAACAAAATAATTATAGATAAAATAATTATACCCAAGAACAACAACAAGTTTATTACATGATGTCAATAACGTGTAAACATTCACAGTGCAACTATTCAGAACCCTGTGACACATACAGTCCATTTAACAGAAATATTATAAATTTGACAAGTAAATTCCCATAACGACTAAAACATAGAAGGATGGTCTGGTAGATAAAGAGATGCAATATACAATAATAAATATTTATAATTCATATATACATATATAAATTCATTTAAGACGCAAAATAGTTAAAACATAATGATCCAGATAAACATAAAATAAGCAGACTGTATAATAAAGAATAGAAAGCAGACTTAAAAACATTAATGAGTAAAAGTATATAATGCATATAAAGTGTAGAAGAGTTCATAAAACTAAAAACAGTGGTGCGGTCGAAGAGAACAATTAAAAAGGAAAAATAAATGGTCACATAATGAACAGTTTTAATAATTAAAAAATAATAAAGTGGAAGAAAACATATGTAAAAAACAAATTATAACATAAACGTCTATATCAGTGCATAGTGTGAGAGCAAACTTGATCTGGTCGATGGTAAAACTTTGGTGGATTGAAAAGGTAATGTACCGCAAGAGTAAGGACAAACATGGCATTTAGTTGAGTTGCTTGGTTTGCCTTGTTAGAGAAATTTCTACAAAAAGGTGGTTTTTTAGTACAGAGGAGAAGAAATGGACGTTTCAACATAAACTGTTGATGGTGTAGCGTTAGTGTACGCTTAGGCGTCAAGATACATCGAGTGATTGCCGAGTAAATAGAACTTGTGTAAATGTGACCACGCGGGTGTGGTTTTGGTGCGTTGAGGATGTTTAGTGTGAAGAAATATCCAAAGTTATCATAAAAATCCTAGGTATAAAATTTTTTTACAGATAACTTCATTTAATTTCAAATTGCGTCTTAACCTATTCAACATAATTGTAACTTATATCTTATGTAAATTATTGATAGTTTGTTCTATTTTATTTTCATGATAAAGATTAATTAGTCTCTGTATAATTATTTGATCAATATGAGTGAGTAAAGAGCATAGCTGTTTCGCCACGATGTCTTAAATTCTTTTCATCTGCCATGATCCCTATCTAGTGTGTACTTTTGCAGTCAAGAACGCATAACCTGAGAAATTAAGAGTAAATAAGAATTTTTATAAGTAACGATATGCATAGTAAAGTCAAGAAAGCATAGAGATATGTTATATGTGGAATATTAATATTTTTTTTTAAGAGTTAAAAGTGAAGAAGTTTTGTAAGGTAAAATAAAGAAGGTTTTTTAAGGTGAACTGTGGATTTGTAAGTTGAAGCTAAGGTGAGTTATATGGTGAATAATTTTTGTAGTGGAGGTTAAAGAGAGAGAAGTATTTTTTGTAATTGAAGTTGAATAATAAGTGAAGAGTATTAGAGGCAATTAAGAGTAATGAAGTGTAGGTGAGTAATAATCCACATACAACGTTTTTTATTAGTTTGAACAATTTTTTTTATCCTTCAAGTTTTTCGACGACACATTTTTTTTTAACAGTTTTAATCAATCTTATTTTATTTTTGTAACGCTTAACGTTATAAAATGGCTTTCCCAACGTGGGGCTGAAAAGCAGAAGAAGCCGTTTTGTAATTCACGTTACAGAATAAATTTTATTTTATTTTTGTAACGCTTAACGTTACAACCCACACAAGGCAATATTTTCCAGTCGACACCAGTGCCAATAAATGTACCAATAATCAGATAACTGCCTATTACAAATGCAAACTGTCAACATAAAATATAGAACTTTGTATAATTTGTACTGAGACAGACATTTTTTGTCAAACGAAGTAGTTACAAAACAAATGAGTTCTTAGTCAATAAGTTGTCCAGAAATAATGAATGACAGCTGCCACAGAGCGGGATGATTCGCCACTTCCTCCACAAGAATTGGAAAATTGAAGGAACCATGGCACACGTGGTCTTCCCACAACAAATAAACGTTAGCAACTGATGATTATATTCACCCTTCTCCTGAACGACTATTCAAGACATACAATCGTCATTAATGACTCTAACGGCAGTCCCTCGAAGCAAAACAGCTCCATTAAAAATATAAAAATAGTGCTCAACGATTATCGTTGCACAATCATCTTAATAGTTGCACTGAGGAAAACGTACCTTTAGCCTACAGGAATAAACCATGTAACCTCAATTAAGTGCCATTAGTTAATACTAACCTTCAGCTCTTTAGTTTCAATTTTACCCTTTCCTTCTTTATCAAACATATCAAATGCTTCTTTAATATCAGCTTTTTGTTCTTCTGACAACTCATACTTAGGACCAGAGGATTTTTTTCGAGCCCCAGTGGTTTTCCTTGCTGAACCTGATGCCTAAAAAGATATTATGTTTTATGCATTTTTATTTCATTTTCACAAATAAATTTAATATATTTTTAATTAGGCTAATTCCCTCTTCAAAACTATTTTTTCCCAGAACCACCTTCTATTTGCATTGATTGTGAGACTTTTGAGCTGTTTGAAACAGTAATGTATTTAAAGATGTGTGTAAATTTATAACTGTAGCCTATGTTTTATTTTTCCAACAATTTATTTCATTAGTTTTGTTCAAATACTCGTATGTTTTAAGCTGAATAAAGCCTATATATTATTAAATGTATGTTAACTTGGTTATACTATTATTACAATTTATTCGGTTAAATTAATTCTCTTACGAATAGCCTTATAATTATAATAAAAAACACAAACAGTGGGTGGTTATAGATTGTTTTCAGTAGGCCTATAATTATTGATATTTCTAATGTGTATCATCAAATCTTGCTAAGAGAGGAAAAACAGTACACACAGCTTGATCAGTTTTGCAGAGTGCCATTTGGAGTCACAGAGTGGTATCCTTCCAAAAGGTGATTGACAACATAATTAAGTCAGAGAAACGCACGTGAATGTATACTTAGGCCTACTTGGATGGCATCATAGTTTAAGGTATGAGCCAA
This sequence comes from Philaenus spumarius, assembly GCA_018207615.1. Taxonomy (NCBI): domain Eukaryota; kingdom Metazoa; phylum Arthropoda; class Insecta; order Hemiptera; family Aphrophoridae; genus Philaenus; species Philaenus spumarius. The sequence goes on from JAGFPH010000318.1 coordinate 404,068, forward strand.
ACCAAACATGACACAAATTTAGCTAAATTATTTGCTGCTGACAAGAAATATAAACTGACTATAAATGAAAAGAAGAGCAAGTATTTACAGAAATCTATGTTCAAAGAAATTATTATGCACTCTTTTGAACAAATATTTAAAATTTTGTTGTTATAACATAGATTATTTATATTTTAATTTTTAACTTAAAATCATTTTGTTCTTTTTGGTCACTAACAAGTAGGTAGTCAAAGTTTTAATTATTCAATATTTTTGTTTTGTGTTAGTACATCTTGCAAATGGTGTAACTTCGTACTTTTGAAAAAACAGGTTTTCATTAGGTCTAACTGGCAAAAACAAGATAAGCAAAATACATTTTATCCAGCGTAATGAAGCAAATGACATTTACATTAGTTAAATGTATTATTTCATGTTTTATGTTTAACATAATGTGTTGTAAATTGATCATTTTGTTGGTGATCTGGTTACCGGTACACTGTTTTATATCTATCCGACTAAAAATATGGCTGAATGATCCGTAGGTCCATGTGAATTCACCTATTCAACTTTTATTTTATATTTATTTCTTTTAAACTTGTTTCAAATTTTGCATGTTTTATTTTCGACAATCAGTGGAGTGTAGCCTATAGTTTCATTAGGCCTATAGTTTAAGGAAAATAAGAAGTTTTATTTCACCCTTTAGAAATGAATGGTCTTTTTTTTTTACAAATAAAAAAAAAACATTTTTTGGTTGGTAGTCTATTGTAGGCGAGAGGGTTCTATTTATACAGGTCCGTGGCGTGTCAGTGCCGTATTGGATCCCGTGTCTTTGTATCAATAAAAAACAATATTCTTCTGCGAATTTGGATTGAGAGGTTTCCATACGCCCGGCACGTTTCTGTATTAGTGTTGTCAGTTCCGCTTCAGTATTTGTGTTTTAAAATTAATTCCCAACAATATTTTATTAGAATTTCACAGATGTTATTTTTTGTTTGTTTACAATAAATGACGAACAACTGATTGCATGTGTCAGGAAATATCCGATTTTATACATCTATCAAGCCTTAAATAGCCTATATATGGATATTAATTTTATTTAAATAAATGAAATTTGAAGCAAAATCAGAGAGGAAATGAAAAATGATATCTGGAAATAAGGACAACTAATATTTAACTATCTAGATCTATATGATCAGCTTTGATATCCTTTAAAATTTGTTAGTCCTTGGCGTAAATTTACTACAGCCACAAACCTCGGCTGATATTTTTGCAGACGACGACCTTGTTTTAAATTCTACTACTGTTAAATGTTGAATACAGGTAAACATACTGTGACTAAAGACTATAAGTTAGAACTTCAGGCTATTTTTTTTGTTCTTGCGTTTCTGTTGGTGTAAGGTTGTATAGTAAATTTGCGCCTAGTCCTTTTTAATTACTTCATTCTCGTAAGCCTTAAAAATATCTTAGGCATCTAAATTATTTCTATTTTAATAGAATCATAAAGGTTTGAACTTGTGTTAATTTACAAATATATAGGATCAACTAGGGCTATTATGATACTCCCAAAAACTCGGGGCTATTTTGATACATGTAACAAAGTAAATAGAATTAATGTAGCCTAAATAGAATTTTTTTAAACATTTTCTGTTTGCATATACTATATATTATTATTATTGACAAAACAAAAAAGATTCAAATAAAAAATTAACATGATAAAAAAAATCAAATGTTAAGTTACATTTTTTTGGCAAAAAAACTTTTCTGCGGCAAGTTGAAACTTTTATCACCTTGCGTTAACGGTTTGATTTTAGTGTGCTCCAAGAAGAACTTACATTACAGATATATTTTTGTATTCAAACTTAAAATATGTCAATTCTAATTGAAGTTATTAACCTTCAAAGTGGTGGGGTTATTATAATGCAGTCGAAGGGACTATTGTGATACAGCATGTGGGGCTATTGTGTTGCAGAAGAAAATAGAAACATTATACTAAAAGAAAGTTTAAATACCACTGTAGTATTATTGCAACACCCTTCTCAAAACTGGTTCTCAAGAACTAGCATTAGATTCTTTACATAAATCTGAGTCTGGCACTTCTGGTAAATGTAAGCTTGCCCTTCAATTCAGCATCCTCCGCGTTATCCTTTATCCTCCTGCTTTTGCAGAGAAAAAACGACACGTCCAAAACAAATCAGGAAGCATTTAGATACTAAAGCAGCAGCATTGGTTAGGCCTACTAGTGATGAATGGTTAGAACGGAGAAACAAAGACGGAATCAAGAAGAGAAACAAACAAGCCAAGGAGAGAAAAATACTGAAAAACAAAGCAAATAAGCCTAAGTTCAAGACCAAAACTAGTTTTGATTTCTCAATTGAAAATAATAAAAAACAAGAAAGTAAATGCCCTGTGCCTAAGCGAAAGAAACCCATAAACAAGAAAAATCCTTGGTCAGACAGTGAATCAGATATAGTGACTGTGATGAAGTGACTGCCAAGATGAAAGTGACTGTGATCAAGAAGAACTATAGAGAGAGGCTCGACTTGAAGAGAAAGAAGATCTTGAATTTGAAGCATTAATCAGCAGCCCTAAAAACAGTGTTCCTGAATTGTACAAGCAAGCCTAAAGTGAATGATTGGGTGATAGTCCAGTTTTCATTAAAGAAGTCAGTGATTCACTTTGTGGGACAAATTACCGATGTTATCAATAGTGATCTCCAAGTAAAATTCAAAAGAATTGGCGAAAGGAACAAATTAATCTAAAACCTCTTTCCAGACACCGAGGACATTTCAGCAGTAGATGCAACTGACATAGTAGAAAAGTTACCGGAACCTCTGCCTGTATGAAGAAGGAAACTCATTTTCCCTTTAACTTTCAATCGTTTCAACATGAAATAAGAAGAAAAAGAAGATTGTAGCCTACCTAAATAGTGTAGGCCTACCTACCTGTATAGCCTAACCCAATATTCAAGTTTTTTATTGTTTCATTTGATTGATTTTTTGTGTTAATATTGAGTAAAAGTTTTGTTTAATTAACAGCTATTGTATTGGAAAAAAACTGTTCTCAAGATAATAGCCATCATCAAGCACGACAATTTTTGGCGTAAATTTACTATACGACCCTCGGCTGATATTTTTGCAGACGATGACCATGTTCTCCATTCTACTGTTAAATACAGGTATACCTACTGTGACTTAAGAGTATAAGTTAGAACTTCAGGCTATTTTTTTTATTCTTGCATCTATGTTTGCTTAGGGTTGTAGGCCTATAGTAAATTTGCGCAAATTTTTTTTATTCTGGTAAGGTATGTTCAAAGTAAATTTATATCCATTATTAAGATTTTTCAACTAGTTCAACTAGATTTCATTGCAAACTAGTTTAACACCTTGGTATTTTTCGTGAATTTTTTGGATTGTAGTATGTGTCAGTAAACAAACTCCTAAACGGTTAGTTAAAAAAATGTAGAAAATATGATACACTACACTCTAGGGCGTATCATGATAGCCCTCTCAACTTTCCATTGTAAATAGTAGGGCCTACTTGAGATATAACAGTGTATCAATTTAGTCCCATGGACATATCATAATAGCTTAATTGGACGGGGCTAATGTTATAAACTATTTTTTTCTTATTTTCTCCTGCATGGTACATTTATTTTCCATCCATAAGAGTTAATGTCAAAAGTTTCGTTTTTTTATCATAATATAGCCCCGGTTGATACTGAACACCGAACTGAAACGGTCGACCTACTGATGTTTGGTAACACTGAATGTAAATTGGACATGTTCATGAATCAAGTGAAAAATAAACTGTTTTCACATGATAATATTCATATCTAGTATTAAACATAAGGCTTGATTGAACTGTTAAGGCAATGTTAAACCATGAAGTATTAATAAAAGTGGAATGTTTTAGATGATTACAGTATGTTTAGGCTTTTCTGCCATAAACACGTTAATAAGGAATTGGAAAGTAGTCTTGATACTGTATAGGCATATTATACGTTTGATCAATACAAGACGTTAGAAGGTCTTTTTATAAACTTTTACCTGATCGCGTTCTTTAGTTTTTATAAATCGGAAAACTCTTGTAACAAGTAAAGTGGTTAAATTACATAAGTTGGTTCCTAACCTTACTGAATAAAAACCACTAAGAAACAATAACTAGTATTTTAAAACTAATTCAATTAATTTTTTAGCAGTTACTTACCATAATAATGTACTATTTTTTAAACAAAAATTATTAAATTGCCTACAGCCTATATAATGTGCATAACTATATAACTCTTAAAATATTTGTTTGGCTATCAATATCCATAAAATTTTAAAGTTAAAATAGTTTTGTGTACAAACAAAATATCATTCAATTTCCTGTACAACTATCACCCTGACAACCAAAACGTCGAAGTCTCAGAGATATTTTATCTACTATCTATAATCTATGACACAAATAAGATTGACTACATCAGAGATAATAGACTACATTAAACAATGCTATTTAATATTTTATGTATTTGCTACCCAGCACGACAAGTAAATAGGCCTACATGCAAAATAAAAAAGCGTAGTAATAGTTTAATACTGTGTTAAATAAAATCGTATACATAATATTAACGATACGTCTTTTCTTAATATTGATATTTACGAATAATAATTTTTCCAAACACTGTAATGTTAGATGTTTATAATGGCTGGATAAATTTGTCATAATATTTTTTAAATCAGTCGCACAATATTATGGTCATATCTTATTTTCTAAAGAACAAGCAAATTTCAAAACTACGGTACATATTTTAATAAATTCATATTTTTCTTCTTTTTTAAATTTGATTCTATATTTAAATTATATGTTTATTATTATATATTTAGATTAAAGAATTATGTAGTTGTAGTGTAACTTAAATTGTCACTAGATTTTTTTGTAAATTTATGTTTAGTTGTGTTTGTTCATATTCATAGTGAAAACATTATGACTACATGTTATGATCTATGTTTATATTCAAATGTGTTGTATGGGTATCTGCTATTTCCTATAATCAGCTGTTTCTATTATGATAATGTTCAGGACTTCTAAGACTTGTTTGTGTTTGTTTGTTGCAACAACCATTCAAGTTTATATTTTAGAAATAAAAATCAATAATGTATTCTAATGTGTGTGTACTTTAAACACTTGGTCATGACACTTTTGGCGACGAGGTAAACAGTTATGTAGCCTAATTTACTGGGTTTTTTTTCAAATAACTACAATAATTCAAACAGTTTCAATTTGTTTACATTACCCAATCAGGCCTACAAATCGTACAAGCCTTTTTCAAATTGGATGCTACGCAATTCAAGGAGTTCTTAGCAGTTTTTCAAAAACAACAGCAACAACAGTTTCAACAACTTTTTACACATTATGCAAAGCAAGAAAACCCTGAAGGATCGGTAAATCTTATAAACATTTATTCTCCATTTGAACCTAAACGTGAAAAGTTTTCTAATTACATAGAACGTTTTGAAAATTACTATACAATGAAAGGGTTAACTAAAAAGGAAAGTATTGCTCAACAGTTGTGTGTATCTATTGGGTCATACATTACAATGCCCTATCAGCTTTTCTAGGCCCAGAGAAACCAATCAAAAACTTAACTTAAGATGATCTTATCAAGGTCTAACACAGATGCTTGTTCCCAAGAAAAATGTAGTTGTTTCTCAACACTACTTTCTAAACATTTATCAAAAGAATGGCAGGTCAATTTCGGATTTTGTAGCCTCACTTCAACGAGACTTAGCTGACTGTGAATTTACAGTAAAATTCGAATGTGGCAAAACAAATTCAATCTCAGATGTATTTTTACGAGCCCAGTTCATTCGTGGTCTTCGAGACGATTGGCTTAAAGAACAAATTTTACAATCTAATCTTTCTAGTTTCGATGATATACTTAACAAGGCGATAGCTCTAGAAGCATCAACAACTGATAGCAAAGAACTTTCTAAGTCCAATCAGACATCAAGTTCAAACAATTTCACTTTTAGCGAGACTACTAATACCATTTCCAGCAGTTCGAGAAATTCCAGAGCTCGTTCAAGAGGAAACAGACGATTCAACTCAGTAAGCAGATCTACTGACAATAGGCCTAGATCCAATACTAGAAAACGATACGTTGACTTCAAGGCTTTGGGAATTTAAAAACCTATGTTTACGATGTGGTAACAACAATCACAAAGCAAGTATATGTAAAGTAGACTTCAATAAGATCTCATGCAACATCTTTAAAAGGAAATGACAAGAGTTTGTATACAATCACTGCTCAAAAACTCAAAAGTAGATTCAGTTGAACCATGTTTCAATAGGCCTACTGAAAGTCAAAATTTACGGTTCGATCAAACTATCCCAGACCCAACCTATGGCATTCATCACGTGAATCATGCCACTATCGACTTATTTGAAATGACTCCTGAACTTGACAAATACTTGATTGATGTTAAATGAAATAGCAGGAACCACCGTTTTGAAGTTGATTCCTGTGCAAAGTTTTCACTACTCTCAGAAAGTGATTACAACAAACTAAAACTAGGTTTACCCATAGAAAGTTCCAATGTTTGTTTTCGATCTTACACATGTAACATAATTAAGCCTGTCGGAAAGGTATCCGTGACTGTTACTTAAAATGGTAAACAAATCAACGGTGAACTACATATTGTACCTGCAGGACACGACGCTCTTATAGGCAGACAGTGGATTCGAGGATTAGAAATCGAGCTTCGTCATGTACATGACGAAATGGTCAAGCAACCTTCAAATCACTTTCCTATTCACAGCATAGAATCAGTAAACGAAGTTGTAAGCAATTTCGCTCCAATTTTCGAAGAAAAAGTAGGTTGCGTCCCAAATTTCAAAGTATCCTTACACTACGTAACAATGCGAAACCAATTTTTACACGGGAAAGAAATGTTCCATATGCCCTGCGAGAACAAGTAGAAAGTGAATTGGATACACTTGAAGCAGAAGGAATCATATCGAAAGTTACAGCATCAGATTGGTGATCACCTCTGGCTATTATTCCTAAACCTAACGGTGGGATCCGCCTGTGCGTTGACTACAAATGTGGGGTTAACGACAGGTTGGTACAAGCAAACTATCCCATGCGTCGCATCGATGGCGTACTCAACAGTCTTCGGAATTCCAAGTACTTTTGTAAGCTTGATCTATTTAAAGCTTATTTACATATTCAAGTTGATGAAGCCAGTAGTAAGATTCAAACAATTTCGACACACAGAGGTACATACAGGATTCACAGGCTCAGTCTTGGGATAAAAACGGCTTCAGCTGAACTCAACCGTATTATTTCTCAAGTTATTATGGGCCTACAGAAAACGGAAGCATACTTTGATGATATCATCGTTCATGGAAATACATTCGATGAGTGCATACAAAACCTTCGAGCATGTCTTCAACGACTCTCTGACTATGACCTACATGTCAACCGAAACAAATGTACATTTATGACTGAAAAGGTGGAATATCTTGGTCATGTTGTTCAATATAACAAAATCAGTAAATCTCTAATCAAAATTCAAGCAATTGAAAATATGTCACGCCCACACAATGTTGAAGAACTCAAAAGATTTTTAGGTTTAGTAACCTATTACTCAAGATTTGTTCCTGATTTTTCTACAATGACTTTTCCACTCAGATGTCTACTCAAAAAATCAGAACCATGGATATGGACAGCTACTTGTGAATCAGCATTTCTCAAACTCAAATCAGAACTCTGCAGCGATCGAGTGATCATTCCATTTGACCCTAATCTACCCCTCATCATGACTACTGATGCAAGTCCTACAGGTGTTGCAGCTGTACTAAGTCATGAAGTTGAAGGTGTTTAGCGACCAATAGCTTACGCTTCCCGCTCTCTTAATACAAGTGAAATGAACTACAGTCAACTTGATCGAGAGGCATTGGCAATCATTTTTGGTGTGAACAATTTTTACAACTATCTAATTGGCAAGAAATTCATCCTAGTTACAGACAACGAGCCACTGACACGGATTTTTCACCAAAACAAAGCCTTACCACAAATGACTTCAGCTCGCCTACTGTGCTATGCTTCATTTCTTTCAGGATTTGACTACATCGTCCGCTTCAAGAAAGGAAGTGATTATCAAAATGTGGATTGTTTGTCACGAGCTCCAGTAAAGTCATGCAGTAATTCAATAGATCAACAAGTTGGAGAAGAGGTAATGCAGATATATTTTCAATCAATTTTTCAAATATCAAACTATCAAATAACCTCAAATACAATCAAAGAAGAAACTGCAAAAGACAAGGATATGAATGAAATATGCCAAAACCTGAAAAACAACTCTATAGACTCAGAATACACCTTACTTGATGGTATTTTGTTTCAAAAAGATAGAATCGTAATTCCGCAAACTTTACGCTCTGAAGTTCTCAGTGAACTTCCTGAAACCTACTTGGGTATAACTAAGATGAAACAACTAGCTCGACGCTACGTTTATTGGCCAGGAGTTGATGGAGAATTGAAAGACTTGTAAAGGAGTGTAAAAGTTGCGCACTAGTGAAATCAAGCCCTCCTAAAGTACCAGTACATCCTTGGAACCTACCTGAAAACAATTGGGACCGAATACACATAGACTACGCAGGCCCTTTTGAAAATCACTATGTTCTTGTTTGTATTGACGCAAAATCGAAATGTGCTGAAATCAAAATTTTAAAGGAAGCATCCACATCTTCAAACACAATCAAGCTCCTGAACAAGATATTCACAACACATGGATATCCAAAAGAATGTGTTTCAGACAATGCAACAATCTTTACGAGTGAAGAGTTCAGAACTTATTCCAAGAATAACGGAATTTTCCAAAAGTTTATTGCCCCTGAACATCCAGCAACGAATGGTCTTGCCGAACGCAACGTCCAAACTTTAAAAATACTAACTGAAATCAGCTTATAAAGAACCCGGAATACTAACTGAAAAAGTGCGAAGAATCTGATTCCGCTACAGAGCTACTCCATTAGCTAGTAACCAGACACCTGCTGAATTGTACCTGAACAGAAAACTAAGAATCCGACTAGATGCAATTTTCCCTTACCAAAGCCCCAAAATAAGCTACCTACCGGTTTCAAAACCCGTCCGTTCAATTCAAGAAGGGGAGAGAGTACAAGTTCAAATATTCAGCAACAACAGAGAAGTATGGCAGATTGGACTGATAAAGAAGAAACTAGGTAAAAGACACTACATCGTGACACTGGACAGTGGAAGAAATATCAAAAGACACATCAACCAGCTCAGACAAACTCTAGTTATAAAAAAAAAGACAGTAACATTTGAACCTGAACGATCTTATGATGTACCAAGGATTCCGAACAAACCTCCAGCACATCCCGAACATATAGAAACAGACCAGCCTCTAGAAGTAAATCTACCCGACCGCTCCCCAAGACCAGTTCGAGAACGGCGACAGCAGCCTTGGTTTAAAGACTATATTCTTTCAAAGTAGTTGTATTTTTTTTCCAAATAAGCGAGGGAGAATGTTATGATCCATGTTTATATTCAGATGTGTTGTATGGGTATCTGCTATTTCCTATAATCAGCTGTTTCTATTACGATAATGTTCAGGACTTTTAAGTCTTGTTTGTTGCTTAACAACCATTCAAGTTTATATTTTAGAAATAAAAAACTATAATGTATTCTAATGTGTGTGTACTTTAAACACTTGGTCACGTGGTCGTGCGACACTATATAATATATTGTATTTATATATATATTAGCTTCTTTATTAGCATTTTTATCGTATGAGTATATTTATAAAAAAAAAATATATATAATATATATATATATATACGTAAATATTACAATAATACATTGTATTGAATTGTTAAACTACATTTGAAATATTATCACCAGTGGCGGATTACTAGCTCAGCGGCCCATAGGCTCTTATCAGTTTGTGGCCTCCAGTACAACTTGCATGATAGATATTAATTTAAAATTGTCTAAAATAGGAAAACACTGGGCTGATGAAATTTTTGTATACACTTAAGTTATGATACTAATTTTTAAAATGTCCTTTTAACCTTATAACTGGTATAATCGTAATGTCGGGGTTTTTCCTACTACAGCCATTTTTTTTAATTCACCAAATATATTAATTTCCCATCCCAATCCAAAAGTGTTCAACATATTTTTTGTAACAATCGTAACTAAAAAAAAAAAATTGTTTCATGTAAAACTTTTTATGTTATTAGGTCAGGCAGCGCAAAATGTTTAGTAAAGTGAAAAATCAGTTGCGGGTAATCTATCTTACAAATAGTAAAACTTGTTTGTAATTTTTTTAAACTATACAAGTTTCGTAATTTAGTTCTAAATAGAACTGTATAAAAATATATATAAATTTCAAAAATTTGTTTTAGTAAAAATCAGTTTTTATGTACCTACTACACTACTGTGTAGTACTCACGAGTGTGGACCTGAGATTTGCGTGCGCTAAGACTGGTGCCGTTGGCCACGGCGTACTAGCCATGTCACTAATATGTTTTGAAGAACTAGCAACCCTCCGATTTCTCAGAAATGCCGACTTTTAAATTCTAGTGGATCACCTCGGTAACATCCTGCAATACTATTGTTAAACACACTTACTAATTTTTAATAAAGAGAACTTCCGTGTTTTCAAAAGAAGAGATGCAGACCGATGTTTTTAGAAATGCATTTAAAATAAGTGACAGGGCAAAACCAATGCACTGTGTCGTGCGGGTTGCGTTTTTTCAGGTTCACACTCGTAGGTACAGTACCACTACTAAAACTAGACCTATACAAACGATTATTTTAAAACTCAACAAATATAATTATTATAATTATATCCCAATCCAAAAGTGTCATAAATATACCTTTTTGTAGTAAAAGGTACAAAGAGTTCAAATAAGCAACTAAAAACAAAAATATATTTTTTTGATGCAAAACTTTAAAAGTTATTAACTCAGGCAGCGAAAAATGTTTAGTAACGTAACCAAATTCAAACTTTATGTCTACATTACATAAAGTAAAGATATTTTGAAATTTTTCAAAATTAAAGAAAATTTCATAGTTTAGTTCTGAATAGAGCTGTATACAAAAATTAAAATATATCAATTTCCAAAATTTATTTTAGAAAAATCAGCTTTTATGTACCTAGGCCTACTACAAGACCACTATTAAAATTAGGCCTATGCAATCATTTGTTTTAAAATTCGCCAAAAATTATAATTATAATCATATTCCAATTTTAAAGTATTACATACCTTTTGTAGCTAAAGACACTAAGAATTCATATATGCAACTAAAAAATTGTTTGATGTAAAATATTAAGTTATTAACTCCCAGACAACACAAAGTGTTTAGTAACGGAAGAAAAAAATCCAACTTTATACCTACATTACAAACAGCAAAACATTTTTGTAATTTTCTCAAAGTAATCGAAGTTTCGTAATTTAGTTCTAAATAGAACTGTATACAAACATATATATCAACTAGCTGACCCGTACGGCGTTGCCCGTGGTGGTTGGTATTTTCAGTTTTTTTAACGTAATTGTATTCTTTATAAGTGAGTGGTATTGGGCTTTTATATATATAGATCTTAAATAATAAAAGCACTATTTTCATAATAATAAAGATCTGAAATTATAATTTTAGTAACTTTGATCAACCCAAACCCCTCCTAAAATTTCAAATTTTTTCAAAGTCTTTTTTATTGCGCACTTATGGCCCTAGAGGAAGCTACATACCAAATTTCATTCCTATCCGTTCGGTAGTTTTGAAAAAATCGTGATTTAATAACTTTGATCCCCCAAAAACCCCCTAAAATTTCGAATGATTTAAACCCTATCCTAGCGAGCGCCTATGGCCCTAGAGGAAGCTACATACCAAATTTCTTTAAAATCTATTCGGTAATTTTGGAGAAATCGTGATTTAGTTATTTTTACCCCCCAAACCCCCCTAAAATTTCCAATTTTTTAAAACCCTTTTTTAGTGAACACTTATGGCCCTAG